>RCUC01103429.1:0-10484 GCA_003697995.1 Taxidea taxus jeffersonii
GGGGGGGGAGGCAGAAGGAGAGGGAGCCTGATGTGGGGCTCAATCTCATGACCCCGAGATCAGGACCTGAACCAAAATCAGGAGTCAGTCACTTAACCCACTGAGCCACCCAGGTGCCCCATGTGTTTTCCCTTTATTACTTAAATCTTTGTTGGTTACTCTTGACACATACCCCTCCCCAAAGTATTTCTTGATCTTCCCTGAAGTAAGTTTGTCTACTGTGTGTTTTTGTGAATGTGTGTAGCTTACCACTGTGTCTGAGATAGATGTCTGAGATATCTTTCCGTATCAGTATATAAATTTCTTTCTCTCTCTCTTTTTTGTTTTTGGAGGGGTGGGAGTGGCAGAGGTAGAGGGAGAGAGAATCTCAAGCAGACTCCACATTGAGGGCAGAGCCGGACACTGGGCTTGATCCCACAACCCTGAAATCATGACCTAAGCCAAAATTAAGCTGGACACTTAACTGATTGAACCCCCCAGGTGTCCCTCTGTCTCATTTTTGAACAGCTGTAGAGTATTGGGTTGTATGGATATAGTATGATTTATTTAGTTATATCTTGTTATTATGTGTATCCAAAGTGATTTCTTTGTGCATTTATGATAATATATCCATAAGGTAAATTCCTAGAAATGAAATTTGCAGGGTAAAGGGATTTGTGCATTTACACTTTTCACGGGTATTGCTAAATTAATTTTCTAAGAGGTTGTACTAGTATATATTAACCACGATTGTCTGAAGGTATCTAAAGGTGATAATCTTAGTCATACTTTTGCTAACTTTAGTGTCAGACTGCGATCTTGATCAGCCTAATAGGTGGGAAATGATAATTGGTTTTAATAGCTTAATATTTCTATTCCTTTCATCCTTCCATCCACACTAACCCATTTTTCTGTAGGTTTTTTTATTTGTGAGAGCTCTAGAATGGAGGAGGAGATAAAAATATTTGAACTCAGTACTTTGAAAATAAGCAAGATTAGCTAGACCTGAAAGAAAGTTTGTCTCTCATAATCTGGATTTGAAGTTGAGTTTTCTGAGAGCAGTGTAATTTTACATTTTCCCCCTTCAGCTATGGTGGGTGAGGTTAAAACCAGAAACCCACTTAGTGGAACAAATAATTAAAGGAAGAGGTTTAGGCCAAAGATTACTGATTTAGTAAATAACTAAATAAATTTTGAATCAACTGCTGGGATTAATTCCACCATAGATGGGTAAATAGAGTGACAGTTGTTGCTTCCCATGGAGCTTAGTTTAGTTGGGAAGCATTAGGTAGATTAAATGGAATAAGTGCTCCGTAGGAAAGTATGAGGTGCTATGAGAGCATATCGGCATTGCCTAACCTGTGTACTGGGTGGTGTAGGAGAACCAGAGGAACCTGCTAAACTGAGGTCTAAAGGATGGATAGGAGTTGGGGAAATTAGAGGAGTAGTTGTATTGGGCATGAAGAGAGAATAGTATAGAGGGCAGAGACAGACATTTTTGGGCTTTTAGTTTCTATTAAGGATTTACAGTGTTATCTGGAGAATAATCTTTGAAGGGTTTTAAAGCAAGAGATGGGCTGCCAAAAGTCTGAGGCTTTGTGGCAGTGGTACGGGAATACACTGGCTTTATCCCCCTCATTTTTCACCCACTTAAGCTGTTATGAAGCAACCAGCTGTGTCTGACTGAACTCTTGGTTCTGTCTGGGACAGATAGAATCTATTCATGAATCACCTGTGGATTGCGCACTTTCTGTGGCACAGAGAGTTAAAGCAGTTTCTGCCATATAACCAACTGTTCATCTATATGAACACGTCTTGTAGTTTACAGTGATAATTAGTTTACCAGGGAATTAAATGAGGCTGTCCCACAGTTGTTAGTAAGTCTTTAGTAGATTTTTGTTTCAAGATGTCGGCTTTTCTTCTGATTTCCTCTTATAAGACCTGTAGTAGTGTTCATTGGTATGTGTGTGTGTCTGTGTGTATATATTCGTTTATTCAGGTTTTTTGCTGCTTTTCCCATGTAGTAGGCTTCCTCTTCAAAGAGGTTCTTGTGTTAATAGATAACACAGTAAAATTTTAGCTGTTGTATTTATTTGCATTGTCATCTAGTGTGGTTTTAAAGTTCAGTCACCATAAAAACATGGGTGATTAACTTAAATTATGATATTCTGCTTCATATCAAAATGAATAGGTATATATGGTTTGTACAGTTGTAAGAAAATAAGTAATGATGCTCTCACTTTTTGAAAGATTTTATTTATTTATGTATTTCTTTATTTTGGAGAGTGTGAGCAAGAACATACGCAGTTGAGGGAAAGAGCAGAGGGGGAGAGAGTGGGAGAAGGGGAAAGAATCCCAAGCAGACTCTATGCGGAGTGTGGGAGCCAAATGTGGGGCTCAGTCCTATGACCCTGAGATCATGACCTGACTCAGAACCGGAGTCAGTTGCTCAACCGGCTGAGCTACCCACGTGCGCCAAAGCTCTCACTTTCTGATTATGAATAAGTAAAACTAGATTCTGAACTGATCATGAGTTGCTGAAACTAGGTGGCATTTATGTAGTCCTTTGACTGGCAAAGTTTGTTTCATATTGTCTAATTATGAATTATATGTATCTGTTTCTTATGTGATGAACTGAATTTGTGTTGCCCTTTTAGGGGATATGCTCAACATTTTAGGTAATAATATGTCCTCACATATTAACCATCGAGATTTTATTATTATTTATTTGTTTTGATACCTGTTCACATACAAGGTCCAAGGAAAAGGGGCTATACTTAATACCTGCAGTAGCTTAGAACTTTTAGTTCAGAGAGGTGAGATAGAAAATTGTTCCTCCCAATGTAAATATTGCCTGGTCGTTATTTGGTTATACTTTATTGGAACAAAGATAGCAGTATACACACACACAGATACACTGGGTTATAATATTATATTTGTGATTGCTTCCAGTATTGGTGTGATACATTAGTGGAGAGAAGGAATAAAGAGACATTTTTAGTGATGTGACCTGTCATGTGCCAGTCTATATAGAGCTTGAAAACTCTTGATTGAGCAGGAAAGGTCAGTGCCTGGCATGGTCCCTGGCACAAAGCAAACATTAAATAAATGCTATTTTAATTGAATAGAAGATTTAGAAAATAACCGTTTTTATGAGGAACCCTGTGGCAATAAAAATAAAGGAAGTAATTAGGTCAGACCCAGTTTTAAGCATTACATTTTACTGTCAACAGAGTTTTTACTTTAAGGAATTATGAAATGGTTTGTTTGCTCTTTCTGTTAATTTTGAATGCTTTAATAACAGTTTGTGGCTCTGTTATCAAAATTCACTAGAAAATCATTTTTGTGGGGCGCCTGGGTGGCTCAGTGGGTTAAGCCTCTGCCTTCGGCCCAGGTCATGATCCCAGGGTCCTGGGATTGAGCTCCTCATTGGGCTCTCTACTTGGCGGGGAGCCTGCTTCTCCCGCTCTCTCTGCCTGCTTATGATCTCTCTCTCTCTGTCAAATAAATAAAATCTTAAAAAAAAAAAAAAAGAAAATAATTTTTGTGATTTTCTTCTGGAACTGCTTGTTGTGATAAGTTCCATTAGTTTATTTTTGCCCTACATGAAGATACATATAGTTTTAGATGAAAGTGTTTTTTACTGAAAATTTGGAGAATAGTATCCATTATAGCAGTTTCTAGGTATTTCTCATATTTTAGCTTGGGCTGTACAAGGGGAAAAAAAGGAAAATAATGTCTTGAAATTTGGACCTAATGCCAAATCCATGCTGTAGTTTTGGTTTGTTTTTTGGGGGAATATGCTGGGAAATATATTTAAAATCTTGTAAATTTTTGCTTTAATGTACATTGTAGAAACCACTCTAAATTATTTTTAAGAGATGGTAGCCCGTGGATTTAAAGGTATTGTAAAATACACTTTTTTTTTTTTAAGATTTTATTTATTTATTTGACAGATCACAAGTAGGCAGAGAGGCAGGCAGAGAGAGAGGAGGAAGCAGGTGCCCTGTTGTGCAGAGAGCTCGACGTGGGGCTGGATCCCAGGACCCTGGGATCATGACCTGACCCGAAGGCAGAGGCTTTAACCTTACACTGAGCCACCCAGGTGCCCCTAAAATACACATTTTTAAATTTGTGTGGTACATAACAGAATTTACCATTTAACCATTTCTAAGTGTTCAGTTTATTGGTATTGGATATATTCACACTGTTATGCAACCGTCATCACCATCTATTTCCAGATTTCTTTTCATCTCATAAAACTGAACTTTATACCCATTAAAAGATAACTCTCTGTGACTTTCTCCCCCTGGCCCTTTGCAGTCACCATTTACTTTCTGTCTCTCTGAATTTATTCTGGGTACTTCATAGGAGCAGAACCATATAGTAGTTTTTTGTTTTGTTTTGTTTACAGGCTTGCTTCACTTAGCGCAATATCCTCTAGGTTCATTCATGTTGTAGTATGTGTCATGATTCCATTTGTATGGACTACCACATTTTGTTTATTCATTTATCTGTCAGTGGATACTTGTGTTGCTTCTACCTTTTGCTGTTGTGAATAGTGCTGCTGATATTCTAAAATATTTTGGTTGAGTCACTACTTGATCTTTGCAAAAGATAACAACCTTTCATTTATAACGTAATCATAAGAGGTGTAGTCCAGTTAAGACAGAAATGCTTAGGAGTTGGACTCTGTATTCAAATCCTGGCTGATCCCTTCTGGATATCTCACTATGGGCAGATAATCCTTTTGATGCCTATTTGTTAAACTGCCAAATGCAGGTAGTGATGGTACCTTATATTATTTGGATTGAATTAGGTAATACATGTAAAGTGCTTAGAATAATAGTGTGTAACCCATAGTAAAAGTAATATTAACCTTTTCTGTATGTGGGATTTTCTTTGGGTAGGGATAGGTAAAAAAGAGACAGGTTTGAATATGGGGAAAGTTGTCATTATGATCATCTTCATGGGAAAGGGTCCTGCTATCTTAATCAGTTATACTGAATGGTTTATTTAACTGGACAAGAGCCAAAAGAATCAGAAATTGGTTTTTGTTATTGCCATCTCTTCCATATCTTAATTCTGTTCCAGAACTTTCAAAAGCAGAGTAGTGGGCCCTATCTTTAGATAGGTAAATGAGACTATGCAATGGATGGCACAGATTTGTAAAGTCTGGTCGTTTCTGACTCAGTATTTTAGTTTCTTGTAAGAAGGTTGTGTGTATCACTAATTTCCTCCCAAGAAAGATGTGAACTAGAAGTGGCTTTTAATGTGTTGAATGACTAAACTGAATATTCAGGTCTAGAGGGCTCAAAGTAGCCTGCCTGTTTTGTCTTAAATCCACTAAGCTGGCCCACATAAATTGAGCCCTCAATTATAAGTCCTAACCATAAGTTTCCACCATTGAGTGTGGATACCACAGCGTACAGTGTTTCTGAATATAACTGTACTACTTTGAGTAATTCATATTTAATCCTAATAAAATTACATTATGAAAATAGTCAATATAAAAGATATGTTCCACTAATTAAATTTACCTATGTGTATCACTCTCATTTGGGTCAGACTTAATACTATACGACTTAACATTGTAACTAGTAAGAATGTATTCTGGCCCACAATTGTGGAAATCTCTTCCGTTCTTTTAGAAGGATGACTACATCCATGGAATATTGTGAGAAGAGACATCTTATTGTCTAGATGAATTCAGTTATTTAAGGTGTGTAATCCAGGGGAGCCTGGGTGGCTCAGTAGGTTAAGCCTCTGCCTTTGGCTTGGGTCATGATCTCAGGGAGGATCTTGGGATGGAGCCCCATTGGGCTCTCTGCTCAGCAGGGAGCCTGCTTCCCCCTCTCTCTCTGCCTGCCTCTGCCTACTTGTGATCTCTCTCTCTGTCAAATAAATAAATAACAAAGAAATCTAAAAAAAACAGGTGTGTAATCCAAAGTGGTTGAAAATCTAAACTGCCTATTTGGCCTCCGTAACATTTACTCTGTTAGCTTGGGAAATATTTATTTCATAAATAAAACACACATAATTGGGGCGACTGGATGGCTCAGTGGGTTTAAGCCTCTGCCTTCAGCTTAGGTCATGATCCCAGGGTCCTGGGATCGAGCCCCACATTGGGCTCTCTGCTTGGCGGGGAGCCTGCTTCCTCCTCTCTCTCTGCCTGCCTCTCTGCCTGCTTGTGATCTCTGTCTGTCAAATAAAAAGTAAAAAAAATTAAAAAAAAAACACACATAATTAATTGAAGTGAAGTCTCTTGAAGTCTCTTTCAACCTGTTTTACATTTTGTACTCTTATTTTATAATAACTTGATGATAACTTTAAAATCAGTGTGGTTATTAAAACAGTCATAAATTCAGTCTTTAGGATACCATCTTAACATGACCAGTCACTGTCTTATTTCAAATAATCTGTATTTCATGTAGTGTTAAATAGTTGTGTGTTTTTTTTTTTAGAGATTTTATTTATTTATTTGTTAGAGAGAGCGCGAGCACAGGCAGACAGAGTGGCAGGCAGAGGCAGAGGGAGAAGCAGGCTCCCTGCCAAGCAAGGAGCCTGATGTGGGACTCCATCCCAGGACGCTGGGATCATGACCTGAGCCGAAGGCAGCTGCTTAACCAACTGAGCCACCCAGGCGTCCCTGTAGTGTTAAATAGTTTTAACAAAATTTAGTACAGATTGATTCACAGAGATGCATTTTTATAGACCTGAGGATTTTGGTGTATAAAACTGCTCACTTGGGAATAGTGATAAGATAGGAATCAAAGGAAAAAAGAAAAAGACAGGAATCAAAGGTAAGTAGTTTGGGCAACTTAGTAAGTCAACAAAAATAATTGTTGACTAATTTCTCCTACTGAGTCCTTTTTTTTTTTTTCCTCATGATGTATTTCCAGAAACTATAGAAACCTAGTGAGTTAAAGAATAGTGACTTGATAAGTTTGGTAGTAGAATGAGAAGCTAGAGTTGAACATGACACATAAAGGTTAGTAGGTTTGTTGATTTAGATATTGAGAAAGTTTGTCCAAGTTAAATGAGGATATTTTAAGTAGATTTTTAATTAAAAAAATTTTTTTTTTAATTTTTCAGCCAAACCGAACAGGAAGCTTACTTTTCTCTACCTAGCCAATGATGTCATTCAGAACAGCAAAAGGAAGGGGCCGGAGTTTACAAAAGATTTTGCGCCAGTTATAGTGGAGGCTTTTAAACATGTTTCAAGGTATGGTAATTTTTTGGGTACTAGGTAATCTGTTTTAAATTTGCATAATATGTCCTTTGTTAAAATTTGCTGTAAGCCATTTAACAAAAATGGAATGAATTTCTTTGAAATTTTCATTTGAAAAGACTTAACTATAAGTGGCATTTGTAAATATATTAAATACTTTGTATGAAGGGAAATTTTTGAACTGTTGCAATGGTGGGTATTTGGAGTATTTGAATTAACAGCTTTCCTTTAAGAGACCAAAAGCAACTGCCATTTTGGAATGAACTTCATTAAGAATAAATGTGAAAGTATTGAATCTAAAATTTGTGTTTTTATAAAGCTATCATTTTCCCAACTAATATTTCTGGATAAATGTCATGCCTTTTCCTTTCATATTGCTTATAATTTTGAGGTTTTTTTTTAGTGTTTGGGTATATATCATAACATTTTAAAATGCTGTGGAAGTATAGGATATTTAGAATAATAAGCCTGTTGAAAAATTTTGCTACAGAAAAATTCTGAAGGTAAAAGTCAGTGCTTTGGCTTATGCCCTTTTTAATGCTTATATCCAAACATATGCAAATATTTGGTAGATTACTAGTAAGCATTATTGGGGGTAAACTACTAAATCAGTGTAAATTACAGAATCCAGGGGTAGATGTGAAGTTCTCTGTTGAATGATTTAAGGTTGAAAATATACTTCAGGCATGCCTTGCAAATTTAATCATAGTGGATGAATTTTTCAAAAATTACAGTGTGTGAAATACTGCTCTGTGTTATTCTTAAATGAATATTATTTATATTTCCTTTTAGATAATGTCTTTTGTCATCTTTTCAGATGTTGGCATTTCTTACGTGTTCAGTCCTAGGCCCTCTTTTTGTGGTCATACTCTTCATTTGACCTCTGGTGATTTTATACATTGCGTGTATTTAGTTATTATCCATACCCTAATATCTCACAGTCTTACTCTCCAGTCCAGATGTGCTTTCTTTGTTTTAGACCTGTGTGTCCTGTTGCCTGATGAATTTCTAGTTGTATGCCTCCAGACATCTCAAATGTACTGTGGCTCATATTGAACTCATATTATGTCCTTGCTCCCTGTCAGACTTGCTTCTCCTCTATGTTTCACTCTCTTGGTGTATCCAACTCTGTCTATCCAGATGGCCATATGAGAAATTAGGTGTCATCTTTAACTTTCTCTGTCTCTGATAATGTGATCTATAGTATATCATATTCTCCATTCTCCTTCACTCCCTTTATCCCATGTAGTATATATAGTTCCCACAGTTATTTAGATTTTCTTTCCATTCCAGTTCCCATAATGTCTTTTTTTTTTTTTAAGATTTTATTTATTTATTTATTTTTAAAGAATTTATTTATTTATTTGACAGGGAGATCACAAGTAGGCAGAGAGGCAGGCAGAGAGAGAGGGGGAAGCAGGCTCCCTGCAGAGCAGAGAGCCTGACGAGGGTCTCGATCCCAGGACCCTGAGATCATGACCCGAGCCGAAGGCGGAGGCTTAACCCACTGAGCCACCCAGGCGCCCCAAAGATTTTATTTATTTTTTAATTGAGCCACTCAGGTGTCCTGATTTTACTTATTTTTTAGAGAGAGAGTGCGCATGAGAGCATTGGGGTGGGTGGTGGTGGACAGAAAGGAAGGGAGAAGCAGTCTTCCCACTGAGCAGGGAGCCCAAGACGCAGCTCAATCCCGGGACCCCAAGATCATGACCGGAGCTGGAGGCAGACACTCAACTGACTGAGCCACCCAGGCACCCCCATAATGTCATTTTCTATATAATTGCAGGAGCCTCTAGTATTGTTTAACCAACTTAGGAAACTAGCCAGAGTTACAGAGCTGATGATAACACTTCCTTGCCTTTGAGTTCTCATTTGTCTCAGAGATTAAGTCTAAAGTCCTGAGTAAGACTTAAGGTGTTGCTTCATGGCCTTATCCATATTTTTAGACTCCTGTCTCACATTTCTTCCACACACACAATTCATAGTCCAAGTTTAAGCTAACTGAACTCACTCTTCTAGTTCTTTCTACCTTAATGCTTTTAAATATGTTGCTTCTCCTGAGAAATTCAATAAAGTATTTATTGACTGCCAACTATGTGCTGGGCCCTAAGGATACTGTAGCAAACAGGATAAAGTTCTGTCCTAGTGGAGCTTGCATTTCAGTGGATGACAAAAGTAATAACTAGATGTACAGATGAATATATATTATTCTAGTAGTAAGTATTGTGAGGAAATAAATTAAGGAAAGAACTAGAGGATATGAGAACTTTATATCATGAGATAAAGAATAACTATTTTGGGGAGATGGCATTTGAACAGAGACTGAAGGAAAGATGAAATGAGCCACTTTGAGCATCTAGGAGAGGATTCTATATAGAGGGAATACTTAGCAGAAATAGTGAGAAACCTGTGTGCTGGGCATACTTGAGGATCAGCAAGGAGATTTGTATAGGAGAAGGTATTTAGTGAATGTGGACTGGGAAGTAGCCAGGAAGTAGAACATGTCCACTTTGTGGTCCAGAATAAGAATTTTGGTTTTATGCTTGGTATGATTGATAGCTCCTAGGGGATTGAAGAGCTGTATGATTTGATTGACATTAGTAGAGAATAGAGTAAAAACATAAGAGCCTAAGAGACCAATGAGAAGACTTAAGAAATCCAGGCAAGAGGTAATAGCAGCTCAGTCTACAGGAGTGATGAAGGCAGTAGGAGGTGGTTTGGAGTAGTCTGTTTGCCACTTACCTGTTGTCCAGTCATCAGATCTCAAATATCACTTCCTTAGATATTTTTTTAAATCTCTTTTGAAGTGGGCTAGGCCTCTGCATTATGCTTGTCTTTAATACCTTGTTCTCTTTTGTGGCCCTTTTTATTACAGCTGCTATAAATAAAGCTCCATTTGTATCTCAAAGATAATGCCTTTGATAGTGTCAAAGATAGTGCCTTGATCAATATGAATTTGTTAAATAAATTTAAAAGTCACCTATTTGAAAACTTCTTAGCCTCATATTCAGCCCCCATTTAGTTAGGGGCATCTTCTTTGTAAACCCCTAGTAGCCAGTTTGAGCACTTTTACATTTTCTTGTAAATTTTTGTTTAATAATGTGTCTAGGGGCACTTGGCTGGCTCAGTGGGTAGAGTGTGTGAATCTTGATTTCAGGTTTGTAAGCCTGAACCCCATTTTGGGTGTAGAGATTACTTAAAAAATAAAATCTTAAAAAAATATGTATCTATAAGCTTTTAAAGGAATCAGGGAGTAGGTCTGTCTTGATCACTT
>RCUC01103437.1:0-13384 GCA_003697995.1 Taxidea taxus jeffersonii
GGGGGACTGTCTCCTTCAGATTGGAGAGTCAGAGGAGGCTAAACTAAAGCTTAGAGAATGAGCTGGGGTTTCAGAATTCAAGATGGACACCTCAGGCAGGGGCACAAGGGATGTTTGGTCCAGCAGTGAGTGGGCAAGGGAAGCGAAGCACTCTGGGGAACGCATGGTGTGTGTCTGCAGAGTAGCTGGGAGACAGAATGCCAGAGAGGGACAGTCAAATCAGGGAAGGGTTGTGTGACACCATAAGGTGTTTCACATGTATTCTGGCACAGATCCTGAGATTTATGTTTCAGAGAGATTATTATCTCTGTCCCATAGCAGACAGAATACAGGGGGCCTGGCCAGAAGGAGGGAGACATGGAAGCTTATTTCTAGAGCCTGGACCTTGGCATGGTGGTCTCCTTCCACTGATCTGCATCTCAGTTGAAAGACCTGTGTCTTAGAACAGGTTCCCCATCATTCTCCATTGCAGAGCCCTTTTGTTTTCTTCCTTACACTTATCACTGGCTGAAATGGCCTGTTTTATTCACTGGTTTCTGTTGTCTTTACCTACTAGGATGAAGCGTCCTGAGAACAGGGACCTGCCTGTCATGCAGTGTTTGTGGTTGTAGCTGGGGCCCAGTACCATGCCTGGCATGCAGTAGATATTTGCTGAATGAATGAAGAGATAAATAAGAATGGAGAGGCAAGAGCAGATTTAATATTAAGCTGGTAGCAATGACAGATTTGGGGATAGAAGAAAAGAGACACTCGGGATGGCGTAGAGGAGGAAAAACATGCAGAATTTGGTTTTGGAACAGTCTAGTGGTCATGATGAGTAGGCCATGTGGGTCTAGAGCAGTCTTTCTCAATCTTTGTTTCATTATTGCCTCCCTAAAGGGAACAATTTAATTTCTCCTGAATAAGAGAATTTACCAGGAATAAGATCTTATTGAATAGGGTTGAGCTTTAGTGAGTCACAAATCATTGTAATAACTAAGACTTTTTTTTTATTTGTTCCCTCTCTCTACCTGAACCAGTTTTTCCCCCCCCCAGGGGGCTATATTGCCTCTCTTAAGAATACATGGTCAAAAGTTGGGGGGGGCAGTTCTGGACTGGAGATGCCAGAATCAGGTATCATTTTTCTTACTTTTTCCTGCTCTCTCCTTGTCTTTCTTTCTCCCTTTCTATTTTATTCTCTCTCTTCTTTATCTCTTACTTTTTTTTCTTTTTCTTTCTCTTCATCTCCCCTCAACCAGTCCATCAGTCAACATATGTTTATGGAGACCCCATTCTCTGATCAGTGTTACTGGGACGTAGAAGAGAGGCATGATGGGAAGTCTGTTTCTTGCCCATAGAAGAGGGGCATGATGGGGGCATCTGTTTCCTCGCCCACAGAAGAGGGGCATGATGGGAAGTCAATTTCCCTGCCCATCAAAGAGGGCAGTGATGGGGCATCTGTTTCCCTGTCCACAGAAGAGGGGCATGATGAGAAGTTCATTTTCCTGTCCACTGAAGAGTGGCAGGATGGGGAGTCTGTTTTCTTGCCCACAGAAGAGGGTAGTGATGGGTGGGAGGCTTGCTCCCTCCCAGGAAGAGCCATAACATCACTGGGGAGAACAAACATTTAAAGAACAGCCCTTATCCCAAGAGGAATAAGCTCTTGGGCATGTGAAGGCTGATTTCGGGGCAAATGCAGAGCAGGCACTGTTTTCCTCCTCTCATCCTTCCTATCTCTTTCCAGGGCTCACTACCTGGCTTCTGTCCCAGCTTCCCAGTGTGTGCCCTTTCTGATCAGCCTGGGGAAGAGTCAGCTGGACTCCTTGGTTTTAGATTCTCACAAAAAGAATTCAGTCCTTAGGAAGGTACAGCAGTGCCTGGTAAGGAAACTCTTCTTGGGTGACACTCCTGGTGTCCCTTCCTCCCTGAGGGTTTGTGGCCATCCCGGGGAGCCCTCGGGGGATCTGGATGGGATCGCAAACTTGTGGTGATGGCCAGAAGTCTGACTTGTGGGTCTCAAAGCTGGCCCTGGGACCCTGAGTGGGACGATCTTGGTCATTGGTCCTGAGAACTGTCATCCTTGAATGGCTTGAATGGCTTGAATGATGGGAGGCTGCTCCAGGGGACTCGAAAGATTACGGTACACAGAGTCTGCAATCTAGACTGATCTACACTGGCTTCTGACAGTGATTGGTTATGTGGCTTCCGGCAAGTAATTCCCTTCCCTGAGCCTCAATCTTCTCATCCCTAAAATGGGTGCAAGAGTTATTGCACAGAGTTATTGAGGACATGAAATAGGTAATATATTGTTCAATGCCAATGCCCAAAGAACACACTGAGTGTGAATCCTACCTGGCCTTGCCACTGGCTAGCAGTTTCTTTATCTTTAAAGAGTGGGTGATATTTGTACTTATCTCTTATAATTACTTTGAAGATGAAGATTAAGACCTGTAAGCTGTTAGGACATGGCCTGGCATGTATTAAACACTCAAATGTTATCTAGTTTTGTCATTTGGAGAAAGCGTTTTAGAGGGTTTTGAGTCCCATACAGGTTTTGAGGTGCTGTTTTTATTCTTGCTATAGTATGATGAGCATGGTTGTTGAACTCTGGGGTATCCTCAGAGCAATGGCACCAACGATGACACCAGTCCTCATTTATGGAGGGTTTAACATGTGCCACGTATTGTGGGGCCTCCTAGACTTCTGAGGCCTGCCTCCCTGGGGTAAAATCAGACCCCATGCTTTCTTTTCTAGTCCATGGTTGGGGGGTGATTTAGGTCCTGGAAACTACAAGGTTGGGGACTGGGATGTGTCGTGGAGGGATCACGATCTTGAGTTTCCTGGATCTTCCCATCAGCTCCTCTTGTCGCTTTCAGAACAACTCCATTGCCGATGAGTATGCGGTAGACATCGTGGGAAAACTGCTCTGCCACTTGCCAGCTGCTGTCCTCTACCACGGGGTCTCTGCCCGAGCCTGGGCCACTGCCCTGCATGGGCTCAGAGACTGCCCAGAGCTCAGCTCCGAGCAGAAGGCTGCAGTGAGGCTCAGGCTCCTGGAACAGCTCGGGTAAGGAGGGGCCGGAGCCCGGCCTCCAGGTGTTGGAGGGCAGAGGGCTGGCCAAGGGGCTTTTAACCCTGCTGCTCCTGCCTTCCAAACAGAGTGAGTCTCTAGCTTAGGACAAGGTTAGCAGCTTACATTTATCCAAGAATGTGACCTTTCTTTTTTTGGGCCTCAGATGCCCTGTAAAGTGAGAACAATAGTAGCTTCTCTGCAGATCTCACGTGGTTGTTACCAATACATCTTGGTATATTTAAGGGCAGGAATTTTGAAAAGATGGCACTTTACAAATGCAAGGAGCTGGCATCTTTATTCTTGTGAAATAACAGCAACAGTAATAATAATACAGTAATAAAGCACTGTCAGCTCTGGGTCCGATGTAAGTGACAGAAATTCAACAATTTCAAATAAATATTCAATAAATATAAATAAATATAAAATAAATATATTCAAATAAAAAAGAAGTGAGAATTTACTGAGTTCAGAAACAGAATGTAATGGAAGACTCCAGGGTATACTTCAGGCCTGACCAGATCCCGAGGCTCATGTGATGTTGTCGGGAGTATGTTCCTCGCAGCCCTCAGCTCTGTGCTCCTTGGTGCGGCCTCTGTTCTCTCCACGTGGTAATGGGTGTGGCTTCCAATATTCCCTTTACTGCTAGAGACACCAGGAGAATGAGGGCTTCTCTAGCAGTTCCAACAAAATTCCCAAGGATGACATGGCGTCCTGCCTGTGCTAGCCTGGGTCTCCTGCCTGTTCTCTAGGTTGGGGAAGTGGGACTGGTCCAGGTATGAAGTCGGTTTGTTCTTGCAAGAAATGGATGCTGGGAGACGGGGACAAGAACACAGTGTTTCAGTTGACTGCTTATCTTCTCCTCCTAGACTCCCCCAGAACTGGACGGCTGAGACGGCAAAGGACTTGGGACCCTTTCTAATGCTTTTTTCAGAAGACGAACTAAGCTCTGTTGCCACAAAGGTACCTCTGTGTTCCATCCTTGGAAGGCAGAAGGGATTTGAAGGGGCAGAGAAAGTGTGGTCAGTATACCCCACTGGGTTTACTGCCTGTTTGCTTTCTGGAAACTTCCTCCTGCCTCAGAGGGCTCAGGTGTTTCCAGCTCTGCTCCAGGATGCCCAGGGTTTGGGAAAGGGGAGGGAGGCAGCAGCAAAACAAACTCTGGGCTTTTCACATGGCCTTTGGGGCAGCTGTGCCCAGACTGGATACTGTAGGTCAGCGACCACCCTGCTGTCTGCATGCTTCCCACATGCAGGCCATGTTTGCGGGCTGACACACGGCACTGCCATAAACACACGCACACGTATGCCCAGCGTGTGCAATCACATTTCATCCAAAACCGAATCCTTATGGAGCATGGCCTTTGGGCACACACTTTGTTTGGAGCAACTCTCCAAACAAAGAGCTGTTCTAAACAGGCACCCATTTTTCATGTTTTATAATGAAGCCGCACAATCTCGTTGCCGTATAACAATAAGCATTAACTTCTCGCAGACTGGTCTTGGGTCACCGGAACCGCTCTGCTTCCAGAGTGTGCTCCTGGGGCTCAGGCTACCTGGAGCTTGTTCTTCTCACCATGAAGGTCTGAAACAACAGAAGAGGGAGCCCCACAGTGCAAGTGCAATTTTCTTTAAGGCCTCTGCCAGGAGACACCATACTATCATTTTTCCATTGGCCAAAGCAAGTCACATGACCAAGCTTAGCCTCCGGGGGCGGAAGTAGTCTCCGAGGGCGGAAGTAATCTCCGAGGGCGGAAGTAGTCTCTGAGGGCGGAAGTAGTCTCCTTCCTGCGGAAGTGGAGGGTGGGGAGGGGGTAAGTGTTGCTGGATGAGACTCAGATGGACCGCAAGGCACATCCCCACACTCTCATTGCTGTACGTGTGCGTGCACGGTTACGTTGTCTTACGTGCTCAGCAGAACCAGAATACACCGCGTGTCACCCACGTTCACACCCGGCACGCATTCCAGCGTCCAGGCATGGCCAGATTGTCTTCTCGGGCGTCCAGATGCACAGTCATAAGCGGCAGATGCTTCTATATCGTATACTTATCTAATCTTATGAAGATCAATTTTTGAAATTGAAAAAGTTTTATCTCAGTACGGTTAAATCTCAGAAACACAGTGCAGGGTTAAAAAAGGTAAGTTGCAAAAGCCTACATATGGCAGGATACAAAATAAATCTTAGATTTTTTTTTTGCTATGAAAATGCTATAATGGTAGTGGGTTTTTTTTTTCCCCACCATGAAATTAGTCTTGTTAATTTTAAGTACATGCAAAAACAGTTCTAGATGTAAGTCAGGTTTAGAAGTGCATGAGAATGGTTAATGCCAAATTCAGGGTGCTGGTTTCTTCAGGGGAAGGAAGGAGACCATAGAGGGAGGGAAGGACCTATCAATTATATTTGTGATGTTTTATTTCTGAAGTTAGGTTGTGGGTACATGGGTGTTCTGTTGTGTTAGTCTCTCGACTTTTTTTTTCAATGACTGACATCTTTAATAAGTAATACATGCTCCTGGTTAAGAAATTTCAACTATACCAGAAGTTACAGGATGACAGACTGTGCCCTCCTCTACCTCCCACTTCTAGGTCCCCAGCCTGTCTCCCCAGAGGTGATCACTTGCCAGATTCTGCTCCATCCTTTCAGAAAAATCCTCTTTCTGCTTATATATGTTCTTTCCTTAAAAAATACAGCATGGGGGGGCACCTGGGTGGCTCAGTGGGTTGAGCCTCTGCCTTCGGCTCGGGTCATGATCTCAGGGTCCTGGGATTGAGCCCCACATCGGGCTTTCTGCTTCCCCATGCCCTCCCCCCGCCCCCAGCCTGCCTCTCTGCCTACTTGTGATCTCTGTCAAATAAATAAATAAATAAAACCTTTAAAAAAAATACAGAATGGAAAATACCATTACTCTGCTGTGCATTTTCCTTTTTTTAAGAAACTACTGGGGTTTAGAGTGGGATGCTAATTCTGAAGGTTAGAATTGAAAAAGGAGCTAGTATAACCTGAGGGGCTTTCTCTTTGGACAGAGTGGGGCCAGTTGACCCATCACTGTGTGAGAGAGTTTGGAAAATGCTCTGCACTCATGGTCGGTCTGCCAATAATATCCTGGGTCTTGACACATCACACCAATTCTAGATGGGAAATGGCACCTTCTCCAGGGCAACTGGAGGATCCCTCGTTTCTAGTCTCCACTCAGAATTAGAGATAATCCTCTCTTTCTCTAAAAAAAAAATAATAATAATAATAATTTAACTATTTGAGAGAGAGAAAGAGAGCATGAGGAGGGATGGGGCCGAAGGAGCGGGGGTGGGGGGAGAGAGAGAGAGAGAGAGAATTAATTTCAAGCAGACTGCCCACTGAGCACGGAGCCTGACCCCACAACCACGAGATCACAGCCTGAGCCAAAATCAGGAGTTGGATGGTCTGCCCACCAAGCCAACCGGGCGCCCCCTCTCTTTCTCCTTTTTTATGATACATGTAAAGTTTAGTGGAAAAAAAATTTTTTTTAAAGATTTTATTTATTTATTTGACTGGCAGAGATCACAAGTAGGCACAGAGGGGTGGGTGTGGGAAGCAGGCTCCCTGCTGAACAGAGAGCCCGATGCAGGGCTCATCCCAGGACCCTGAGATCATGACCTGAGCCAAAAGCAGAGGCTTTAACCCACTGAGCCACCCAGGGACCCCAAGTTTAGCGAAAATTTAAAAACACTACCAGACCAAAACAGGATAGGCTCCCCTGCATTTCTGATAGATCTTACCGGGTTGCTCTGGTAATTCTGCACCATTTAACAGTCTCACAGAAGAGCAAGCGTGCGCATTTACCGCATTTTGCTCAGCATTAAGCCTTATCGCTTCATCTTATTTTTAGGCGTTATCACTTTCTTTTATTTTTGGTAATCGGATGGGTGAAAAACAATAAGTACTTGAGCTATCGAACGTTTATTGGATTGCTAATGGGGTTAAGAATTATTTTGGATGATTCTTTGTAGAGACCGAATTAGTTGGGCTAGGGGATAAATTTAAAGAAGAAGCTGCTATAGAAGAAACACAAACCCTGAGGGACTAAGTAGTATCACAGTGTAAATCTGCGTTTAATGTACTCTAATTATTATGTGTTCCTCCTCCTTCCTCTTCTTTCCTGCACACAGTTTCCTGATATTCTTCAGCAGACAGCGTCCAAGATAGCCGGGACCTTGCCCCCACAAGGATTCCTCCGGGCTGTCTTTGAATCTGTCCGGAACAGCAGGGAGAAGAGCCGCAGCTCTGCCCCCAGCCCCGGTGAGTGTTTCCGGGGTGTCTCAGCCGGAGCCGTGGCGGTGGTCTTTGGCCAAGTCCCTGACATCCAGAGGGCTCCTTTGTCCAGGGAATTGCACACAAAGTTGGCAGAGCAGCAGCATGGCAGAAAGCCACAGGCCAAAGAATGACCCCCGTAGTAAAGTAAAGACGGCCTTACCCAGGCCAGTCAGTTAAATGGTGATCACGTGGCCACAAACATTTCAAAAGAATTGACTTAAAGGGTGTAGATGGCCGAATGACAGCGTTTTGCAGGGCTGGGGCCAGGCTGTGAAGCCTGGATCTGTTGCTTAGTTCGGGGTCCTGGGATGAGCCCCGCATTGGGCTCTCTGCTCAGCAGGGAGCCTGCTTCCCTTCCTCTCTCTCCGCTTGCCTCTCTGCCTACTTGTGATCTCTCTCTGTTAGATAAATGGATAAAATCTTAAAAAAAAATAATTATAAGATTATAGCTGGCAGTCAGTGCTTGCTTTCTGTCCTGCCAAACTAATTATTGAGTGCCGAGTGTGTGGGCAAAACAAAAATCCCTGTGCTCGCAGAGGACAAGGGGCTGGGACTTGGGGGCAGGCACCCAGTAGCAAATCACACACACACAGTAAAAGATGTAGTTTTTTTTGTGGGATGTTAAGTGCCAAGAAGGAAAATAAAGCCAGGTAAGGAGAGGGTCAGTGAGTGGGGTTGGGGGTGGGGAATTAAAATTTGCAAAGAGAACTGTGGAGGTGGGTTTCACTGAGAAGGGGACATTTCAGGAAAGCCCCAGAGAGCGTGGGGGCGGACTGTGTGGACATGTGGCGTTGGAGTCTTCCAGGCAAATGGAAGTGTAACAGGAACAGAAAGAAATGGGATATGAGAGACCAGTGTGGCTGGAGTGCACGAGAGACAAGGCTTGTAGGGCTTTATAAAGGAAGCCCGAAGGACTTTCTTTGTCTTTGTCTCTCGGTTGGGGTGTCACGGAGGCACCAAGCAAAGAAGTATCACCATCTGATTCATGTTGACCTTGGGTGGTCCTCTTTCCGTGCACCTCTGTCCTGGGCTTGCTCCCATTTTCTTGACAAGGGAAACCGAGGCTTAGAGAGAGATTAAGAGGCTTGGCCAAAGTCATGGAGTGAGCAGTGCAGCTCTGGGATGGGTACGCAGAGCTGGTGGTGATCGCCATTAGCTCCTCCTGCCCTCACAGCCCAGCAGTGCACTCGCCACGTGGCAGGCGTCCTGCTCTGTGCGTGTGGGTGTGCAGAAGGAAGACCCGCCACACTCTGGGGAGGACACTCTGCCATGACTGCGTCGCCGGAGTTTTCTTTTGTGGTCCTGGGTAGTCGTTACTGCTGTGTTTGTAGTCATTAATGGCATGGCAGAATTACTGGTTGGTTTCATTTTCATTAATGTGTGTGTGTGTTGATTTGTTCAACAAATACTTGCTAAACACCTACTACGTGCCGGGCAGGGACCACAGCAGGAAAAGGCCAAGTTCCTGCCGCACGGTATAACCATTTTGTTCCTAATTCTGTACTATCACTGGATACTGTTTTCTTTGGAAAGTCGGGGTGGAATAGGGGAATCTAGGACGGTTGTGTCTTTTGTGGTAAAAATGCTTGAGGACCACACGTGGTGACCTTGGTCTGGTCTGCTTTCACCTCCTGGAGTCCAGTGAGTTGGGGCTGAGAGGCAGTGAGGCACAGAGGGGAGAAATATCTCATTCTTGTGTTGATGATGTTAACTGGTTTGACCGTGTGAGATTCAACTCCGTCGAAGATTGAAATGGATGGGTTTCTCCTGTTGCACAGGAAAATGCAGCAGGCCCATTTCTCCTCTTTCCCAGAAAGTGGGAAGGCCATAGCCCCCACGATGCCAAATTGTTCTTCCTTCCCATTCTTGAAGATTTTATTTATTTATTTGAGAGAGAGCATGCCCGAGCATGCACACACACACACACACAAGTGGGGTAGAGAAGCAGAGGGAGAGGGAGAAGCAGACTCCCTGCTGAGCAGGGAGCCTGATGGAGGTGGGACTTGATCCCAGGACCCCAGGATCATGACTCGAGCCAAAGGCAGACACTTAAACTGACTGAGCCACTCAGGCATCCCACCCTTACCATATTCTTTTTTATCTCATAATTCTGAAAGCCCTAACTTTGGGTTGCAAATAAATGCCTGAGGTGCCAGCTGCTGGTAACATAACTAATGAAGATGGTTAACAAGTATTGAGTGCTTACTGTATACCTGGCATTATTCTAAGTGCTTCATACCTAATAATACATTTAATCCTTCCAAAAATTTGATGAGATAATTTTATCCTCATTTTATTGACGAGGGAACTGAGGCAGAGAAGGGTTAAAGAGTTTTGGATTTGAATCTGAAACCAGAACTGTTCACCACCAGCTCCCACTGTCCTCCAGGCAATTTGGAGCCCCACTGTAGTGCTGCAGAGCTCCTACTATGTGCATGTGGCTGTACAAAAGTTTGGCATTTCCGTGATTTTGTTACCAGGTAATCAGCAAGAAGTGCTGGAAGTAGGATTCAAGCTGTCCCCCGAGTCCCTGCTCTCAGTGTCTATGCTCTGCTGCCTTTCATGAGTAAATCCACTGGGACAAGGAGGTTACTCATTTCAATAAAGACTAACATTCCCTGAAGCTCTCTTCCCTCTGTTCCTCCCCGTTCTTGAGGTTGCCGTGGAGTCGTGGCTCCTTCTTCTGGTGACATCTTAAAATTGGCGGAAGCCAATGCCTGCTGGGCCCCCGCTGACCTGCTCTGCATGGAGGAATCCACATTCATCCGGAACGTGGAGCTTCTGGGGGCCATCAGGGGTTTCAGTCCGCCTCAGCTGATGACCCTGAAGGAGAAGGCTGTTCAGGTAAAGCCCAACTCAGGGAGGGAGCATTCAAGAGAGGGAAAACTCTAGCACGACAGTCCCAGCACTTCTGTGCGCAGAGCCCACCCCAGAGAGTTTTCGTGGGCGCTGCTGGCCCGTTGCAGTTTCTCTCCATCAACTGGGTGTCATAGGTGTGTGCTCCGAATCTGAGAATTTTCTAGTTCCTCCCTCTCAGGGCTGTGGCAGAGAACAGAGATGTGTCTTGGCATTTCATGGACACTCAGTAGAAGTTCTGTGGATGTTCTGGTGCCTCTGACTGAGACTGTTCCCAGGAATGGTGCCTTTTCTTCCTCCATTTGGAGAACCTCAATTGCTGCTTATAGCAGGTTTCTCAGAATCCTTTGGAAACGTGTCAAAAACAGCAGAAAGGAGTAAAAAGGGGACTACAAGTCTTTTTTCCATCTTTATAAAGTTTCCTTTGAGTGGCTTGTTTCAGCCACTTGAATAGTTGTAGAGTATCTGGTTATCCTTGTGGGGTTAAGACAGTAAGTTCCTTAAAATTATATTTTATAACTCATTTTTATATAAAGGACCCAAGTTTATTGTTGAAAAGTTGGAAAACAATAAAGAAAATCTGTCATAATCTTCTACCCAGAGATAAGCACTGTTAAGATTTTGATATATTCACCTGAATTTCCTCAGACTTCTGTGTATATGTATCAGATGTATTTATGTATTTCATGTATACTCACACATATATGTTAGAAAAAAAAGTATCATGCTCACCCACTATTCAGTAACTTGCTGTCTACCCCCAACAGTATAAATGCATATTTTTCCATATCAGAAATATAAATTTATATCAGCATTTTAAACAGTTGGATAATATTTCATTTTATGATTGGCACTTTTTTCTGGTCCTTGTTTATTGAGCAATTATTATTGAGCAAATTGGTAGACTTTTAGGTTGCTAATATATTTTTAATGCCTCAGGATACCTATTTGTACATATTTTGGGGGACATTTATCTCATTATTTACTTAGACTAAATTCCCTGAGGTGGAATTCTGGGGTCAAGGCGTATAAATATCTTAAAAACTATTGATACACATAACCAAATTCCCCTCCAAAAAGTAGGTACCAATTTATATTCTCAACATCAATAAATGAGGATATCCTTTACCCCATATCTTTTCAACACCATAAATGATCATTCTTTTTAATCCTTGTCAATATGATCAGCTCACATGGTATTCTTTGATTGTTAATAATGTACAATTTAAAAAATATTGACCAAGACTGAACTTTTTTCCATTGCTTTTTCTTCCTTTGTGAATTTCTTGTTCATATCTTTTTTTTTTTCAAAAACCAGTAAAACTTTGTTTCTGTTCTTTCAGCATTAACAAAACTATAGAAAGCAAAAATGTTTTGTATTTACAAAGATAAATGGTCTCTTTAGCCAGAAAAAATCAAAACCTCAAACTACAATAAGGAGGATAAAAACATCTTCCCCCACATCCCCTGATGTCATTGTCCTTGTCATCTTAGGCGAAACCTTAGTCCACTGGCCAGGGATCCTTTATGTGGCCAAATCAAAATGAGGGCCAAGAAATCAGACCAGTAAAGTCCCATGATATAAAGTTGTTCCGTTTGTGTCTTTTGTGTGTATGTATATATAATTACATATATGTATGTACATATATATATGTATATACATATGTATGTACATATATATTAAAGCTAATGCAGTTGTCTTTTTCTTACTGATTTATAAGAGAACTTTATATATTCAAGAGCTTTACCCTATGTCTGTTTAAAATACTGTTAGTAGTAGTCAGTCTAATCTGGATTTTTTTTTCACTTGAAGGTTTGGAACATGCCTTCTTACTGGAAAGAATACCATATTGCCTCCCTAGGGCGCATTGCTCTGGCTCTTAATGAGAGTGAGCTGGAGCAGCTGGACCTCAGCTCCATTGACACTGTGGCTTCCCTAAGCTGGCAGACAGAATGGGCACCAGGACAGGTGGGTAGATGTTGCTTGATCTTTTAAATATTCCATTTCTGTCTTAATTTTGCGAGTATTTTCCTTTATGTCCTTGAACATACAGTATTTATAATAGCTGCTTTAAAATCTCTGCTGCTAATTCTGTCATCAGTTATTTCTGAGTCTGTTTCTGTGCACTAAGTTTTCTCTTAGTTACAGGTTATGTATTTTTATTTTATATGCAAGGCTGGTAAATTTGACTGGTTAATGGACATTGCAAATTTTACATTTTTGAATGTTTGATTTAGTTGTACTCCTTTGATGGATATTGGGTTTTGCTCTGGCATTCACTCATTCATTAATTTATTTATATGTTTTTAAACACTTTTTAAAAATTTAAATTCAATTAATTAGGGATGCCTGGGTGGCTCAGTTGGTTAAATGTCTGCCTTCAGCTCAGGTCATGATCCCAGGGTCCTGGGATCCAGTCCCACATTGGTCTCCATGCTCAGTGGGGAACCTGCTTCTCCCTTTGCCTCTGCTCTCCCTCTCTTTCTCTCCAACAAATAAATAAATCTTTAAAAATAAATAAATAAATTCAATTAATTAACATATAATATATTACTGGTTTCAGAGGTAGAGGTCAGTGATTCATCAGTCTTAATTTTTTTAAAAAAGATTTTATTGATTAATTTGACAGAGAGACAGAGAGCACAAGTAGGCAGAGCAGCAGGCAGAGGGAGAGGGAGAAGCAGGCTCTCTGCCAAGCAGGGAGCCTGATGCAGGGCTCGATCCCAGGACCCTGGGATTATGACCTGAGCTGAAGGCAGCTGCTTACCTGACTGAGCTGCCCAGGCACCACAGTGATTCATCAGTCTTATATAATAACCAGAGCTTATTACATCGCATCCCTTCTTAATGTCCATCACCAATTACCCAACCCTCTACCCCTTACCTCTAGCAACCCTGAGTGTGTTCCCTATGATTAAGAATCTCATATCGTTTGTCTCCCTCTCTGATTTCATCTTATTTTATTATTTCCTCCCTCCCACTATGATCCTCTGTTTTGTTTTTTTGATTCCATGTATCAGTGGATTATATGATTATATGATAATTGTCTTTCTCTGATTGACTTATTTTGCTTAGCATAATACCCTCTAGTTCTATCCACGTCATTGCAAATGACAAGATTTCATTTTTTGATGGCTGTGTAATATCCCATTGTATATATATACCACATCTTCTTTTTTTTTTTTTT
>RCUC01103438.1:0-10150 GCA_003697995.1 Taxidea taxus jeffersonii
GATGCCAGGACCCTAAGATAATGACCAGAGCTGAAACCAAGAGTCTGATGCCCAACCAACTGAGCCACCTGGGTACCCCTTTTACCAATCTTTTGTTACAAGCTACTTAGCCTAGATGGAATTCTCCTATCTATGCATGTACACACGGACTTCATCTTTCACTACTCTCTTGCCCTTATGTTTCTCACCATTATCCAGAAATCTAGTTGGAGATATGTTTGGGCTTACTTATCTTCTAGATTCCATTGCATTTGGAAAAGCTGCTGCTTGAAACCCTGTGTCTGGTGATGAGCATATTGGAAAGAAGAAAAAATGAAATATGTTTTCATCTCATTGCTCAATAAGAAGATAAAAAAAAATCAGTGTTCAGAAGAACTATTACTTTTTAGAAGTCATTCCCACACACTTGGGAATGAGTTCATACCAGCTTCCAGCTACTTTCATGGCTTGATCTAGATCGTACAGCTACAGGACACTGCTATCTTCATCCTCTCACAGCACTGAAACATGCCAGGTCATCTTGCCTCCAGAGATATTTTTCAGTCCCTGATCAGCCTCCAAAAAAGTGATGTCTTTCACCTCAGCTAACCTCTTATTTGTGCCAAAGCCTGGTCCTGCCTCTGTTCTACTTGTCCTCCTACCCTGTATCTTTAGAATGTGAGCCAAGGTGGTCTACCACTCAAAGTTTAAGTCCAGCCAGTGTTTCTTAAAATGGAGCCTGCATCAGAATCAGCAGAGTGCTTGTTAAAATAGATTGGAGGGTCTACCCCCAGAATTCCTGATTTAGCAGGTCTGGAGTGGATTCCAACAATATCCACTTCTAGCTCCTAGGTGATGCTGATGCTGTTGGTTCTGGGGGTCTATGCATAGAAAACCACAGGATTTTCCTACTCAAAGAGAAAGAGAAAGCTAAGAAAGAATCCAATATTTACTCAACAGATTTTTTTTCTGTTGTAAGAAGTCAAGACTGGCTGAATTGAGATGTTTCAAATCCTTTCACACCTCCGAAGAATACTTTAGAATTTCAGAGGAAACAAGAGTTTGAGAGAGCTAGGGAAGAAATTATAGAAATTCAAAAGTTTTTAAACTAAGTTCAACTCTATGGGATTGGGTTGCTTCTACATCCCAGTCACCAAGGGATTAGAAACCATCTATCCCAGCGGTTTTTTTCTTTTTCTTTAAGATTTAATTTATTTTGAGAGAGAGAGAGAGCATGTGAGCACAAGCCAGAGGAAGAGGCAGAGGGAGAAACAGACTCCCCGCTAAGCAGGAAGCCCAACACGGGACTTGATCCAAGGACCCTGAGATCAAGACCTGGGCCAAAGGCAGATGCTTAACAGACTGAGCCACCCAGGCACCCCATGGTTCTTAATGTGTGGTCACTGGACCACCAGCAGCTGCAGAATCTGGGAATTTATTTGAAATGTAAATCCCCAGGCCCCACCCTAGGTGTGCAAGTCAGAAGCTCTGGGCTGGGGCACCTGGGTGGCTCAGTGGGTTAAGCCTCTGCCTTTGGCTCAGGTCTTGATCTCAGGGTCCTGGGATCAAGCCCCACATCGGGCTCTCTGCTCAGCAGGGAGCCTGCTTCCCCCTCTCTTTCTGCCTGCCTCTCTTCCTATTAAAAAAAAAAAAGAAGCAGCTCTGGGCTGTTGTCAATAATTGGTAATCCACAACCCCTCCAGGTGATTCGCATGCACACAAAAGTCTGAGAGCTAATGATCTAGCCCAGGGAGACTTCGCCTTTCTTTCTTTTTTTTTTTTTTTAAAGATTTTTTATTTATTTATTTGACACAGAGAGAAATCACAAGTAGGCAGAGAGGCAGGCAGAGAGAGGGGGTGGGGAAGCAGGCTCCCCGCTGAGCAGAGAGCCCAACGCGGGACTCGATCCCAGGACCCTGAGATCATGACCTGAGCTGAAGGCAGAGGCTTAACCCTCTGAGCCACCCGGGCGTCCCAGACTTCGCCTTTCTTAGATCTGTTCTAGGATGGGGGTGTGGGCTGAGGGGCTCACAGTTGTTCAACACAGTGTTGTCAACACTCAAAATGCACTCTTCTGGAGTCTGACTAGACAATACTGCAACCAAGTATTTTTGCTTCCTTTGGAAACAGATTAGGGATAGTTTCAAGATCATTTCATCAGTTATGGGCCCACATGTTATTGGCTCTGTTTTAGAGAATGGCACAATCAATGATACATTTCTGCAGAGTGTAATAATCCAAATTCTTACTAAGTACTAAGTAGGCTGTGGTCCCAATGCTGAACTTTTTTTTTTTTAAAGGTATAGGAAAACATTAGAATGAATTTATGATCAACCTTTTTTTTTTTAAGATTTTATTTATTTATTAGTTAGAGAGAGAGAGAGCAAGCAAGCACAGGCAGACAGAGAGGCAGGCAGAGGCAGAGGGAGAAGCAGGCTCCCTGCTGAGCAAGGAGCCCAATGTGGGACTCAATCGCAGGACACTGGGATCGTGACCCGAGCCGAAGGCAGCTGCTTAACCAACTGAGCCACCCAGGCGTTCCCGTGATCAACCTTTTAAAAGGAAATTCTAAGGCACATTCACTCAGTTATTCATTCAAACATTTACTAAACACCTTCTCCACGAGCTATGCATCAATCTAAGATACACAACTGAGCAGAACACAACCCACCTCCTTTGCTGAAGACATCAGAGACTGCAGAAATCAGCACGGGAATTGGTTTTAGGAACCGTCTGCCCTGTTGGTTCTCAGTACTGTCCTCACACCAGGAGGATCAGTTATCCCCTGAAATTTGCCTGCAGACCTTGCCCCAGGTGACCTTCTGAGTCAGAAACTCCCCATGCAGGGGTAGGGGGAGGCACGGCCAGCGATCCAGATTAAGCCCTTTGGGTGGACGCACACTGAGGTTTCAGAACCATCAACCTAGCCTAGTTAAAATCTTTCTTAGGTCACAGACAGTCAGAGAATGGGCTGAAAAGAGTCTTGTGTACAACATTGGGTGGTGCAAACTGTGAAGTCCCAGTTTAAGGCCTGATCAAGTCCAGGCCCTTATTTTACAATTAAGCAAAGTAAATACCGAGAGTTAAGTCACTTGCTAATTAGTTAAACAGCTAATTAATGGCAGAAAGCCGCCTCCAAGCTCAAGCCAAACGATCCGAAATTCATCTCCGTACTCCTCTGCCTACACAGCAGCAAAAGCAAAATGTGGGAGACAACACAGAATCGAAGCCCCACTAATCTGTGACTTAGTTTTTGAAGAATCGCTTTTGCCCACGTAAAAATGAGACTACTCCTTGGAGAAGGCAGCCACGATTTTCTCTTTGTAATGTCTACCACGAGGAAATGTGTGTGTTCCAAAACGATCTCTGAAAAACAGATAATATTCTCTGTGCCAAAATAAAATAGTGTAACTTTTGGCTCATTAAAAAAATAATGTTCTCGGGGCACCTGGTAGCTCAGGTGGCTAAGTGTCTGACTTGGTTTCAGCTCAGGTCATGATCTCAGGGGTGTGGGATGAGCCCCTCACCTGGTTCCAAGGTGGGCATGGAGCCTGCTTTAGATTCTCACTCTCGCTGTGAAGTGTGTAAACTTGGCGGTTCACAGATCTGTACCCCTGGGGCTAATAATACGTTATATGTTTATAAAAAAATAAAAATTATTAAAAAAAAAAAAAGATTCTCACTCTCCTTCTTCCTCTGCGTCCCTTAAAAAAAATGTTCTCATGTTTCGCATGCTCTTGCTCCATCCGAGCAAGGAGCCCGATGTGGGACTCCATCCCAGGACACTGGGATCATGACCTGAGCCGAAGGCAGCCGTTTAACCAACTGAGCCACCCAGGTGTCCCAGGTGCAGAGATTTTAAATGTGGAAAGATTAGCTCTAAAAAGGTGTTTTTCACAGAGAAATGTTTTACTCACACCTATTGTGTAAGAAGAGGGCCACGATGGTGGAGAAGCATCTATCCGGAGGGACCTTGACGACTATTATCTTTCAAAAGCATGCGTTGGACAGAAGTAATTGCCATTAGCTCAGAGAAGGTGAGGTCAGAGATGTTGAATCAGATGAGCCTAGGACACCACATGGGCTCAAATCAGACGATTCTAGAGCCAGGCAAGACCTGAGGTGTTTCCAGACTGCTGGTTTTCTTGGCTTGAAAATGAAATATTTTACTTTCCCCTACTCTTACAATTTTATAAATCGGATCTGCTGAATTTCACCTTGAGAGGCTAACAGTTTTAAAATTTCTGATTAAAATGATACTGCCTTGAACTCTGTCCAAAATGGAGTAAAATGCATTCAAATGTATAAATGCAAATTTAGAAAATAAGACCGCATTGTGTTAAAAATATTCAAATTCTTTGACCCAAATTCCATTTCTATTTTTCTAAATAAGTATAGATAAAGATTTATGTGAAAATATTTTGAATGGCTATATTTATTTATTTATTTATTTATTTTTCAAAGATTTTATTTATTTGAGACAGAGAGAGAACACAAGAGGGGGGAGTGGCACGGAGAGGGAGAAGCAGGCTTCCCGCTGAGCAGGGAGCCTGATGCAGGGGTGAATCCCAGGACCCTGAGATCATGACCTGAGCCAAAGGTAGCCGCTTAACCAACTGAGCCACCCAAGTGCCCCTTGAACGGTTATTTTTAAAAGCAAAAAGTTATAAAATGTCTTATATTGAACCATAGAATCATAAATATGTCCCATGTATAGCATGAACAATTACATGTATTGTAAAATCATGTTTTTGAAGAGTTATTAATGTGGTAAAATGTTACAGAATAATATTTAATAAAGAGTACGGCATAAAATTGATGTAGAATGGACTTATTGTTTAACGAATTAAACAAAACCATATTTGTAAAAATATAAAAATATTGGAAGTGCTCATCTCTGTGGTAGAAAACTGTGTAAGTTTCTTCCAAATTTTTTCCAAAATAAACATGCTTTAGTTTTTTCTAAATTAACGAGGTATTGCAGTTTCTTTCTAAAGAAATTCAAGTATACAGAGTAAGAAGAAAAAAGTTCTCCTTGTCCTTCTTCCAGCACTGCCCAAGACTAATGCAAAAATAACAAATATTAGAAAATACCATTCCCTTTCTATGTATTTGTAAAGGTACATTGTATAAACACAGCTTTCCATGGGGAAAATATTCTTTTTAACTTGCATTTTCCTTTGGTGATATATTATGAACAAGTTTTTGGACCTACCTCATTCCCTGATATGGATTTATCACAACTTATTCCACTAGTTTCTTTCTCAGACATTTTATTATTTTTTTAAAAGATTTATTTATTTATTTGAGAGAGAGAGAGAACAGGGAAAAGGGGGAGAGGGAGATAATATGCAAATAGCCTCCTGCTTAGCACAGAGCCCATCTTGGGGTGGGTTTGATCCCACAGTCCATGAGATCAAGACCAGAGCTGCAACCAAGAGGCAGACACTTAACCAACTGAGTCACCCATGCGCCACCTCTAAGACATTTAGAGACAGATATTTTAAGAATGTCTCAGTTCCTTCCAGTTTCATCAATAGAATAATCACTGCACATATGTCTGTGGGTACACCTATGGGATGGATTCCAGAATGGAAAGGCTGAACCAAAGAATATGCATTTTTTTTAAGTGTTAATATTTACTGCCAAATTTTAACTCAAAAGGCTGTGTGCAAAAGGAAAGAACCCATTTTTCCTACACACAGCATTGTGGATTATTGGTTTTAGGAATTTTTTCAAACAGTGAGTAAAATATTTTATCTTATTATTTTGCACATCTCCGATTAACAGTAGGATTGGGCATCATTCCATGTTGTCCATTTTAATTGGCTTTTCAAATTCATTTTGCATTTTCTCAATTTTATTGATTTATAAATGCTCTTTATATTGTAATTTTTATAAAAAGTATTTTCATCTAGTCTGTTGAAACTGATCCCACATACATTTGGTGTTTATTTACTCATGTATGAATGTTTCAATATGGAAACGTTGACATTTTATAATCAGATTTTTGGGGGTCTTTGTGTTAATCCTTTTTCCATGCTTGTTATAAAGGTATTTCCTACATTTTCTTTTAGTGCTTTCATTGTTTTAACATTAAATGACGAGTTGTGATCTATCCAGACACTTTTTTGGGTCAGTTTTAAAAATACTTAAGATGCTTTTTTTTATTTGAGTATAATTGACACACGTTACATTAGTTTCAGGTGTACAACACAGTGATCCAATTCATTATTATGCTATGCTCACAGCAAGCACAGCTACCACATGTCACCATATGCTATTACAATACCATTGACTGTATTCCCAATGTTGTACCTTTTATTACCATGACTAACTCATTCCATAACTGGAAGCCTGTATCTCCCACTCCCCTTCACCTATTCCCCACCCACTTGCAACTATATTTGTTCTTGGTGTTTATGGGTCTGTTTCTTCTTTTTGTTTGTTCATGTTTTGTTTTTTTAGATTCTACATATTAGTGAAATCACATAGTATTTGTCTTTGTCTGCCTGACTTATTTTACTTAGCTTAATACTCCCTAGGTCCATCCATATTGTCACAGATGCCAAGTATGTGTGTGTGTGTGTGCGTGTGTGTGTGTATACCACACCTTTTCTATTTTAACTATTGATGCAGGAAGTCCTTGCTATTTGAGCATTCCCCCCTCCATGCTTGCTTACCTTAAAATCACTATCTCAAATTTTGTTTGGGAAAAATATTCTGTGCTTGAGAGTATTAAATATTTAGTATCCTATTATTGCTATATTTTATAGTTTAAAAAACTGATTTTCTGGATGTCTCCAGATGTTTATTCAATAAAACCGCTAGTTTAAAAAACACTTGCTTGAACTGTGGAGACATTTTTCATTAATTTGATAGCAGAATATAGGAGAGAAAAGGAGTACAGGTAAGGGACTCAGAAGACGGGAACTTAGTTCCATCTTGGTCACTAACTTTAAGGCCTCAAACAACTCCGTGCTTTTCTAGGTCTCAGTGTGGTCACCTTTGATACAGTGGGAACAAAGTCAAATATCCTCTAACACACTTTTAATCCACGATCTCCTAAAATGAAGGGGAAATTCTCTTACTCATTGATGTATAAAATTAAACATGATGTATATGAAGACATAAAAATTGACAAAAATTTTATTACAAATTGCAATAGTCAAAATTTTATCTTTAATAAGTCTATTTTTGTCAAATATCAAATACATATTTAACTTAATACACTTCTGAAATATGCCACTTTTCATAATTGGCAGTCAGCACTTATCAAATTAGATGGCCAAATTTATGTTCCAACTAAGACTTTTCATTTTCCATTCAAATAAACACATTAGCATGAACTCTAGGATGCGACTACCACTTCATAATTCTAATTTTTAGCTAGGCGAAAGGTAGGTAGATAACGGAGGCCTGTCATGAATTGATGGCCTGGAAGATATCAGACTCCTCTCCCTTCAGGTTCCTGCTTTTCCCTCACAGGACTATTCTGGAAGAACAACACATTCTAGAATTGTCCCTTTGTTTAGTACCAGGTGGTTCCCATCTCCATAAAGGAGACAAATTAGTATTTTCTTTTATAAAATAGAAGTGAAATTGTGAACAGCCAGACCGGAAAGGAAATCTAGTCTGGAAGAGGGGCATTGCTCAGCAGAATTCAAGAAAAAGAATATTGGACATATGTCCATTCAGGACATATACTAAAAGCATCACTCCAAGGTGCTGTAAAGCTCTTTATGCCTGGCTTAGTTATTCTGTGCTTATGGTTTCCAGTGTAATGAAAATGACATTCTCACATACAGATGATTTTTCAAAAGGATCTATGCTGGGACAGAGAATCTGACAGTGCTCTAATGGGAAGAAAGGAATTTATCAAAGGCTGAGTGTTTACAAATATAGAAGGAATCATCATGTTACAGATTTAGGTATGTGGTCAAGTCATAGGGAAAAGATCTCCTTTTCTTCCTGAGGACAAATAGGTAACTAGAAAGCTGTCTTTTGATTCAGGATGATGACATGACGACATGACAACATGAAGTTCTTCATGTAGTTAACTTGCTGAATGTTGTTTGCCACACATACTCCTTGTTTCAACTCTTACTTAGGAAAAGATGTTTGTTGTGGAGATAACCATTGCCCTGACAGCAACAGGTGCAGGCCTTAAAGTTTTTCAAGAGTTAAGAAAGAGCTGTGTAATGAAACTATGAGCTTTCATGAAAAGGAAGATGCTTCACTGTTACTACTGAGGACACGATAATTTAAAGACTAAACTCACCTAGTTAGAAATATAAACAGAGATCTATTTACATATGTACATCATTAGCTCTCCTTCGAACAGGGAAGAAAGAGCGCTGAGTAAAACATGAGAAGTGTGGAACTATACATTTACATACCTAATAATTATTAATACCATCCAACTCACGGTGTTAGTGCTAATATGCATGAATTTTGGGTTGATTTCTATTTCAGTATGAAGACAAGTGAAACGCACTACTCACGACGGTAAGAGAATCAGGGTTGTTCCTATAGAGGACAAGAAATAGAACCATTTACAATGCTGGGTGGAGAAAAAAGCATAACAATGAGAAGTTATGCTTAAGAAGTCAGGTGCACTGAAGAAATAAAAGCTCTGAGAATATAAGCCCAGATTTTTAAAAAGCCATTTATTTTAAAAAACTGGTTTGTCAAATCACATACACAAGCAGATACACAACTACCAAAGTGGCCCTGTTGTAGACACCAGTGGGGCGTTCACCACACAGTACCTGAAAAATACAGCTAAAAAAGAGTAGGAGTCTGTTGAGTATTTAATTTCAGATACCTACTTGACTCCTTGTTGAATGGCTTTAAGTTAGCATATAGTGAGTGAGAGGTAGAGTCCCAAGAATAATAGCTGATGCCTCAGGGCTCCATTTAAAAACAAAACAAAAACGAAAACCATTTCCCCCCTCTGCACAAGGAGAGCCTATCCTATTTTTTCTTCTTCTTTGTGAAAACAGAAGCCAAGTTTCTCTTCTCAAATGGTTCAGCATTCCCAGTAAAAGTGTTGTGTGGTAGCCTAGGTATTGTGCTTCATGAGCCATTTAATTTTCTTCACCTTCCGATTCGGATTCTAGGGAGAGAAGAGAAAGTCAGGGATTTTATTCAGATTCCTTTAAAAATTCTTTTAAAATATTTATTCATTTTGAGAGAGAGAGAGAGAGAGAGAATGTGTGTACCAGTGGGTGGGGGGTGGGGGAGAGGGAGAGGGATAGAATCATCAAGCAGACTCCCCAGTGAGCATGGAGCCTGATGCAGGGGTTTGGTCTCACAACTCAGATTATGATCTGAGCCAAAACCACGAGTCAAGAGGCTTAATGGGCTGAGCCACACAGGCGTCCATCCTTTTTAAAAAAATTTATTAAGTAAATTCTATGCCCAACGTGGGACTCCAACTCATGACCCTGAGCTGCATGCTCTGCTGACTGAGCCAGCCAGGTGCCCCCAAAGGTTCCTTTAAATAAAGTCATGAAAGAGTTTCTAATATGCTGCTGCACCCCAAGTCCCCAAAGACATTTTTGTGCTGTAGGCATGCATTTACTAGAGAAGACAGTCATATGCGAGGACAGTAGGAAACTTCAGCTCCTTTTCACTTTTCAATGAACTTTGCCTTTCTAAAAATGCAGCTTGCTCATAAATATTATTAGAGACTATAATTACTTTTACTCTTCTCGGTGACCTAAAATAAACTTCTCATGCTCAGTGGGATTCACTCTCATCCATTATTCTTCCACATAGTGCTCCAATTTTCAGTACCAGTAACTGGTTAAGGTGCTGTAAAAATCTATATAACCTATAACATGTAATTAAGCCAAAAATTCTCTTTTCCTTTCACAACGGCTGATGATTTACTCCTTTGTTCCCCATTAGGGTGGATAATTTAACAGGCTGGCTTTCTTTCTTTCTTTTTTTTTTTTTTTTAACCATATAGAACTTTTCATTGCTTTGATTTCAGAAAGGAAGGCTAAGTTTGCAGGCAAGATGTTTAATACGGAAAATACCCTAAGCACTTGAGTTTAGGAAAGCAAAAGAAGTCTGTGGAAGAGGTGGATACCTTAAATTAGAGTGAGAAAGTATTTGCTAAATGACCACCAAGGTTGTTAAATGGAACCATACCTTCTTCTGC
>RCUC01103440.1:0-13779 GCA_003697995.1 Taxidea taxus jeffersonii
AAAAAAAAAAAAAAAGCTCTCCTCTATTTCCCTGAGGTATTTAGCAGTGGGCAAGTTTGTGTGAGATTGGATAAAGAAAAGACTTTCCAGTAGTCTTCCAGGGACCCATTAGACAGGTCAAATAATGACATTTTTTTGGGAATGAGATTCTTTCCACACCTCCCTCTCCCATTATTAGAAGTGCAGGCAGTTATTTTCCTTTCTTTCTCTCTTTCCTTCTTTCTCTCTTTCTTTCTTTCTTTCCTTCTTTCTTCTTTCTTTCTTTTTTTGTTAAAGGTTTTATTTATTTATTTGACAGAGAGAGAGAGAGAGAGATCACAAGTAGGCAGAAAGGCAGGCAGAGAGAGAGAAAGGAGGAAGGAGGCTCCCTGCCGAGCAGAGAGCCCATTGCGGGGCTCAATCCCAGACCCTGAGACTGTGACTGAGCCAAAGGCAGAGGCTTAACCCACTGAGCCACCCAGGCATCCTGAGGCTGTTGTTTTTCAAGGTTACTATGGAACTGGAAAGTGGGGGGTGGGACTAAGGAAAGGAAATGCCACAAAGCTCACTGCTCTTACCAAGATTCAACTGTTTTTCTTAAATAAATGTTCTCTGGATTGCTGCAAACCTTTGGTTGATTTCCAGGGTCCTAAAGTTGATAGTGACAATTTTGCTATGATTTTTTGTTGTTGTTGCATTTAGAAATCCCTACTACATGAGCTTTGCTGAAATCACCCCAATTAGACCTTTTTACTCTCATTTAAAAAATTAATTCAGGGAGACCTGGGTGGTTCAGTTGGTTAAGCATTTGGCTCTTGATTGAGGCTCAGGTCATAATCTCAGGGTTATGAGATCCAAGCCCAGCATGGAGCCTGCTGAAGATTTTCTCTCTCCCTCTCACACTTGTCCCTCGTCCCTCTCCCCTCTCTAAAAGATGAGTTAATAATTTTTAAAATAAATGTTCATTCATATTTATTAAATGCTTGCCACAGACAGACACTGTTGTAAGTGGACTGAGGCTATAGCATCATGGTTCAGTTGCTGTCTGAGTTTCGGTGTGGTTGGGTGCAACTTCTTTTGCCCTGCTGCATTCATATTTGAACTTTGATACACCGTATGGTTTACTCAAATGGATTTGAAGAAGAAATAGTGAAACCTATAATTAGTAGAGAAGGGTGGGGAGGACAAAGAGGCAAGCAAGGAGTGGCCATAACTTCAACTGGATTATCCCTTCCTTTTCTCCAAATTATAACTTGATCTGCTTAGCTCCTGACTCTCCAGCAGTGGAGTCTCAAGTCAGCAGTCCTGGAGGGAATGGAATAGTCCCCTGTCTTCGGGCCTCTCCTGGAATGAGAACAGAAAGCTGGCTTGCTGAGAATACCATACCCTGTAGGACAGTAGTCAAGGTATCTTGTAAGAGATTACTGAATGAGGTGTGCCAGTAGCTTTTTGGAGAACAGAGTATTCAAAGAGAATGTTAGCAGGTGAAAGACCAAAGACTATTTGTGAAAAAGTAGAAATAATCTGGACTTGAAAAAATAACACCAGGTAGTAGAATAGTATGGGACAAACTATAAGATAGATATTTATTTTATATACACACACACATACACATATTTTAAGATTTTATTCATTTTTTTGAAGACAGCAAGAGAGATAACAGAGAGAGAAGGAGACTCGCCACTGAGCAGAGAGCCTGATTCTGGCCTCAATCCCATGACCACAAGATCATGACCTGAGCCAAAGGCAGCTGCTTAACCAACACCAACTGGTGTCTGTATAAAATATATTTTTAAAGGGATCAAGAAAGCTGGAATAATGTAAATAAAGAAGAATTCCAAGCACACAAGAACAATTTTTTTTTTCCTTAGCTGTATTGATGAGTGCTTATCACCAGTAAGTTTTTTGTGTGGATGATTTGGAAATGTGTAAGTATTCCTGAATAACTATGATATACATTATATAACTATAATATGGTTAACTTAGCTATGCCTAAGATAATATATAGCATAAGATAGTAACCTATTTGGATAAGATGATAACAATAGGATAACATATAATTTATATAGTTGTTATTCCAGAAACACTTTTATTATTTACAATAAAGGTCCACCCTTCTAGGTGATATATTATGATGTTTATTCAGGCTAAAACCCTCAAGTCAAGCTTCTGATATCCATGACAAAACTAAGTAGGCTAAGTCTTTACAGAATAATTATTAACATGGCTGTTTCCTCTGTATGTGTATGTGATATGCCAGCAATGGGATTTTATGCAGTTTTAGAAATTATTAAACCCTAGACATTTTTCCCCACCAAATTTCAGGCAGGTTATCAAGCTGGTAACTGCATGAGATAGGTTTTTTAGAAAAGATTTTATTTTATTTTATTATTATTTTTTAAATATTTTGTTTATTTATTTGACAGACAGAGATCACAAGTAGGCAGAGAGGCAGGCAGGGAGAGAGGAGGAAGCAGGCTCCCCGATGAGCAGAGAGCCGAATGATGTGGGGCTCGATCCCAGGGTCCTGGCATCATGACCTGAGCCAAAGGCAGAGGCTTTAACCCACTGAGCCACCCAGGCGCCCCTAAAAAGATTTTATTTATTCATTTATTTGAGAGAGAGAGAGAGAGAAAGCACAAGCAGTGAGGAGGGGAAGAGGAAGGGGAGCCCAATGTGGGGCTTGATCCCAGGACCCCAAGGTCATGACCTGAGCTGAAGGCAGACAGCACAAATTGAGCCACCCAGACGCCCCCATTAAATAGATTTTAAAATGGATCAGAAGAGATAAAAATATTTGACTGAAAGGGTAGTAAAAAGAAGTAAGCAACTAATGGAAGGTCAGCTAGCCTCCCACAGAGGAGGGGTTGGTATTACTGGGTGATTCTCCTTATGCAGAAAGCAGAAACAGGGTGATGGGGCAGAGAGATGGGACAGAAACAGAGAGACAAGAACTGGCCAAAATCAAGCTTATATCACGTTTTTTTTTTTTTTTTGAAGATTGTATTCATTTATTTGACAGACAGAGATCACAAGTAGGCAGAGAGGCAGGCAGAGACAGAGAAGGAAACAGGCTCCCTGCTGAGCAGAGAGCCCGATGCGGGGCTCAATCCCAGGACCCTGGGATCATGACCTGAGCCAAAGGCAGAGGCTTTAACCCACTGAGCCACCCAGGCGCCCCTTATATCACGTTCTTATCAGCTCCCAATATTATGGGCAAACCACATTCTTGGGGGCCTCAGGGAGTTCATGCTCTGGAGCTTATTTCAAAAGCAGTTTGATTCAAATTTAGAGCAGACACTGAAAGGTTTCCTGATTCTAACTCAAAATATCTATTAGTTAGATCATTAAGTATAATGGATTGAAAAGTATTTGGACTAAATTAGTGTAAATATAATACTTAACTAGTCAAGCTTGTTTGAAATTTCTCCCCTGCCACCGGCTTTATTGAGATATAATCCACAAATAACACTGTGTTAGTTTAAGGGATACAATGTGATGATTTGATATGTGTATATCACACTCATCTTGTTGCAAATGGCAAAATCTAATCCTTTCTTTATGGGTGTGTGTGTATATGTGTATGTACATACATACCACATCTTTTTATCCATTCATTTGTCTATCAGTGATTCTTAGGTTGCTTCCATATCTTAGCTACTATAAATAATGCTTCAATAAATATAGAGGTGCATATATTTTCTTGAATTAGTGTTTTTGTTTTCTTTGGGTAAATAACCAATAGTAGGCTTATTGGATCATATGGTAGTTCTATTTTTAACTTTTTGAGGAACTTCATACTGCTTTCCACCAGGGCTCTACCAATTTACAGTCCTATCAACAGTGTGTGAGGTTTCCCTTTTCTTTTTTTTTTTTTTTTAAGATTTTTTATTTATTTATTAGTCAGAGAGAGAGAGAGAGAGCGAGCACAGGCAGAAAGAGAGGCAGGCAGAGGCAGAGGGAGAAGCAGGCTCCCTGCCGAGCAAGGAGCCCGATGTGGAACTCGATCCCAGGACGCTGGGATCATGACTTGAGCCGAAGGCAGCCGCTTAACCAACTGAGCCACCCAGGTGTTCCAGCCTTTTCTTTACATTCTTACCAACACTTACTATTTCTTGTGTTTTTGATTGTAGCCATTCGGCAGGTGTGAGATAACTCATTGTGGTTTTGATTTGCATTTCCCTGATGACTAGTGATGTTGAGCAAAATTTCAGGTACCTGTTGGTCATTTGTATGTCTTCTTTGGAAAAATGTCTGTTTTTAGATCTTCTATGCATTTTTTTAAAGATTTTATTTATTTATTTGATAGAGAGAAAGAGCACAAGCAGGGGGGAGGAGAGGGAGAAGAAGGGTCCCTGCTGAGCAGGGAGCCTGATGCAGGACTTGATCTCAGGACCCCAGGATCATGACCTAAGCTGAAGACAGACACTTAACCTACTTAGCCATCCAGGTGCCTCTCTTCTTGCCCATTTAAAACTGGATTATTTGCTTTTTTAATTTTAATTTTTAAAATTTTATTTAATTATTTGTCAGAGAGCATAAGCTGGTGGAGTAGCAGGCAGAGGGAAAGGGAGAAGCAGGCTCCCCACTGAGCAAGGAGCCTGATATGGGGCTTGATCCCAGGATCCTGGGATCATGACCCAAGCTGAAGACAGTTGCTTAACCAACTGAGCTACTCAGGTGCCCCTATTTGCTTTTTTTTTTTTTTTTTTAACTATTGAGTTGTACAAGTTCCTTATGTATTTTGTATGTTAACTCTTTATCAGATAGATGGTTTGCAAATATTTTCTCTCATTCCATACATTGCTTTTTCATTTTGTTGGCGATTTCTTTTGCTGTGCAGAAACTTTTTCATGTGATGTACTTGCTTAATTTTGTTTTTTGTTGCTTGTGCTTTGGGTGTCATATCCAAAAGTCATTGCTGGGATGCCTGGGTGGCTCAGTCAGTTAAGCAGCCAACTCTTGATTTTGGCCCAGGTCATGATCTCAGGGTCATGAGATCAAGCCCTGTGTCAGGCTCCACATTCATCAGGGAGTCTGCTTGAGATTTTCTTCCTCTCCCTCTGCCCTTCCCCCTGCTTGTGCTATTTCTCTCTCAAATAAATAAAATAATTTTTTTAATAAATAAAGTATTTTTTTAAAAAAGAGTTATCTATTTTAGAGAAGGAGAGGAAGAATCAGACCCTCTACTGAGCAGGAACCCACTCCTCCCCCCGCCCAATGTGGCACTCAATCCTAAAACCCTGAGATTTTGAGCTGAGCTGAAGGCAGACACTTAACCAACTGAGCCACCCAGGGGCCCCTAAAATAAATAAATCTTAAAAAAAAAATCCCGTTGCCAAGACCAATGTCAAGTAGCCTTTTTCTTACATTTTCTTCTAATAATTTTATCATTTCAGCTCTTACATTTAAGTCCTTAATCCATTTTAAGTTAATTTTTTGAGATAGGGATCTCTGGCTGTGGTACTCTTCTGTCATTTGGGACAAATTTCTCTGTTTCCTTATCTTGTCTAAGTCTCTGTGCCTGTTTCTGTATGCTCATAAAGTCAGCTACATCTCCTGTTCTTGAGGGTAATGGCTTAATGAGGAAGAGGTCCTGTAGTACCCTGCAGTATATAGCATACCCTTGTTTCCCAGGGACTGGTGCTTCTGGGATTCTCTCCAACATGTGCTGCATGTGCTCTGCTGCTGTGTCCTGGCTCCCTTATCCTTCAGGCTGGTTGTCTGCAGAGGCTGTCTTTACCTGTTTTGGTCAATGTTTGGTCCCTGGCCTGAATGTGGCTTGTTTTAACTAGGTGTGCTCTGGTCTGCTTGTGAAGTGAGACCTGTTGCTGCTGCCACAGGAACTGAGGCCTTGCAAAACTCCTGGGTTTGGAGATGTGTTGTTGTCAGGGGTTGGAGCCAGTCTTCTGAGGGAGGAGGCCATCGTGCTGGGACTGAGGCAGGTGTGACTGGGAAGGGCAGTTCTTCAGAGTGCAGGGAACAGGGCTTGGTGTAAGCTTTCTTATTCTCAAAATTGCTTTGGCTACTTGGGGACTTTTGTGGTTTCATATGAATTTCAATGTTTATTTTTCTATTTCTGTGAGGAAAAAAAACATTGGAATTTTGATAGGGATTGCATTGAGTCTATAGATGACTTTGGATAGTATGGACATTTTGACAATATTAATTCTTCTGACCCATAAACTTGAGATATCTTTCTACTTCTTTGTGTCTTCTTCATTTTTTCTCATTAATGTCTTATAGTTTCCACATGTACAGCTCTTTCACCTCCTCAGTTAAATCTATTCCTAAGTATTTTATTGATCTTAATGCTATTGTAAATGGGATTTTTATTTTATTTTTTAAAGGTTTTATTTTTTTATTTGACAGAGAGTACAAATAGGCAGAGAGGCAGGCAGAGGGAGGAGGAAGCAGGCTCCCCGCTGAGCTGAGAGCCAGATGCAGGGCTCGATCCCAGGACCCCGAGATCATGACCTGAGCTGAAGGCAGAGGCTTAACCCACTGAGCTACCCAGGTGCCCCTTAAATGGATTTTTTAAAAGCTTCTTTTTCAGATAGTTTGTATTTGAAGTGTTTATACAGCAATTCTGGCTCTATCAGCAGTTAAAAGCTACCTGACACTTACTCTTCATGGTCACTTCAGAGAGAGACAGATAGAAAGGGAAGGGGTAATATAGGATAGAACCATATATTAAAAGACAAGTATGGGGCGCCTGGGTGGCTCAGTGGGTTAAAGCCTCTGCCTGCGGCTCAGGTCATGATCCCAGGTTCTGGGATCGAGCCCCGCATCGGGCTCTCTGCTCGGCCCGGAGCCTGCTTCCTCCTCTCTCTGCCTGCCTCTCTGCCCACTTGTGATCTCTGTCTGTCAAATAAATAAATAAAATCTTAAAAAAAAATTTTTTTAAAAAGACAAGTAATAAAAATTTTTTAAAATAAAGAATAATAAATACAAGTAGTTATTAATAATAAAAAGAAAATGGAATATAATTTAGGGTATTTCAAAATTTTGTTTCCTGTTTCTCTAAATTGGTATTCACTTTTATATTAACTTTTGGTAGACTATGAATATAGAGTATAATAAAATTGATTAAGACTTATTTGATGTAGACTAAAATTGAAATTGGACATACTGGTTTTCCCTTGTATCTGTATCAACCAGAACCTTCAGAGGCAACCACAAAGTGTTCCATACCTAAAAAAGAGAGCTTTGCTGTGTACATGTGTGTGTATGTTTGTTTTGGGAATGAGAGAAACATGTAGGGATTATTTTAAACTGTAGAAGCAAGTTTCCTAGTATTTTTCTAAGAAGACTCTGATGGATATTTATGGACAATCTGATCATGATCTCACCAGCGCTTATCAGTGTTGACTGATGGACTAAAAGCTTCCTGGGTGTATATTAAATGTGGAGATAAAACAATTAGCAAAATAGAGTTCCTGTCCTCAGAGGTTATATAGTCTGTGCTTACCAGAGAGGTTTCCAAATGAATGTAGATGTGAATCTTATATCCTGGGCCTTCAGATGCTAACTAACTATTTCACAGTGTGGATTAAATTTAACATTCACTGGCTAAAATGAACAAGTCAGGAAATGACAGATGCTGGCGAGGATGTAGAGAAAGGGGAACCCTCCTACACTGTTGGTGGGAATGCAAGCTGGTGCAACCACTCTGGAAAACAGCATGGAGGTTCCTTAAAAAATTGAAAATAGAGCTACCTTATGACCCAGCAATTGCACTACTGGGTATTTATCCTAAAGATACAAACGTAGTGATCCAAAGGGGCACGTGTACCCGAATGTTTATAGCAGCAATGTCCACAATAGCCAAGTTATGGAAAGAACCTAGATGTCCATCAACAGATGAATGGATAAAGAAGATGTGGTATATATATACAATGGAATACTATGCAGCCATCAAAAGAAATGAAATCTTACCATTTGCGACGACATGGATGGAACTAGAGCGTATTATGCTTAGCGAAATAAGTCAACTGGAGAAAGACAACTACCACATGATCTCCCTGATATGAGGAAGTGGAGATGCAACGGGGGTGGGAGTTAAGGTGGTAGGAAAAGTAAAAATGAAAGAAGATGGGATCGGGAGGGAGAAAAACCAAAAGAGACTCTTAATGTCATAAAACAAACTGAGGGGGGTGGGGGGAAGAGGGGTTGGGTGAGGGTGGTGGGGTTACATCATATGTTTAAATAAAGCTTAAATAAAGTAAAAAAAAAATTTAACATTCACTGTTTTACTTACATGTTACTATTTATATGGGTATATATTAAAGAAAATTATAGAAAATAAAACACAGGGGTACCTGGGTGGCTCAGTGGGTTAAAGCCTCTGCCTTTGGCTCAGGTCATGATCCCAGGTTCTGGGATGGAGCCCCGCATCGGGCTCTCTGCTCAGCAGGGAGCCTGCTTCCCCCTCTCTCTCTGCCTGCCTCTCTGCCTACTTGTGGTCTCTGTCAAATAAATAAATAAAATCTTAAAAAAAAAAAGAAAGAAAATAAAACACAGAGGCAGCCCCTCATATTTTCTGAACAACTCTCCTTTCCCATCAAGGGAGAGTTCATATGGATTCATTCCACAGAGAGCTCATTAGTGTTGGCATCTTATTTCTTCTACCCCATATGGTTACCATTTTCACTTTATTCCAGGTAGCAGAGCACCAAACTACATTGCTAATGATAAGTTCAGAGAAGTCCTGGGAAAAATTGACTGCAAGAGAAGGAGAACAACGAGGCAAAGGTAGACCATTTCATGACATCTTTCTATTGGACATTGGTGTGGGAAATGCAGAGGAGAGTTGACATTCTGAACCTTTATTATCAGAACTTTGCTCTAAACTCCAGGCAGTCTTTCTGAGTAACTAGCATTATAGCAGCTATTCTCAAAGTATGTTCCCTGGGCCAGGAACATCAGCATCATCTGAGAACTTGTTCAAAATGCAAATTCTCAGGCCCCACCTTAGACCGAAGAGTCAAAAACTCTGGGACAGGAGCCCAACCAAAGGTATTTCAACAAATATTTTGTTATGTCTCTCTTATTAATAAATCAATTGAGGCAAAAGATAGATTCTTTGGGATGCCTGGCTGCCTCAGTTTGGTAGAGTGTGCGACTCTTAATCTCGGTGTTGTGAGTTCAAGCCCCACCTTGGGTGTGGAGCCTACTTAAAAAAAAAAAAAAAAAGATGGATCCTTCTTCCTAGTGTGGGAAGTAAGCTACAAGAAAGAACAATTAATTAATGGTGCCACTAATCATAAAATCATACCCAACAGGAGCTTCAAACAGAGAGAGAATATTGAAAGAGTTTGGAGAGCCAGAAGAGAGGAAATGAATTTGGAGATAATTAAGAGATGGATAAGATGTGGGATAATCTTTGCCCTTTGCTCCTTATTTATGCTTTCATCCTGAGTACCTAGGCTAGGGAAGGATTAGGATAAGCTCTGCCTCTCACAGAATAGGTTGGGAAAGAAGAACAGTAAGCAAAGAGTGACAAGACAAGATGACTAGTGCTGTGGTCAAACTCACTAGGAATCCAAGTTTTGGGACATAGGAAAAAGAGAAATTAGTTCTATCTGGAGCACTGAAGAATATGAGGTAAGGTAGAAATGTCTTATGGAAGTATTAGCTAAATTTGGAAGGATGATGAGAGATTCTTCAGGTAGAGAAGGAGAAAAGGCAATCTGGGCAAAGGGAATGACATGGACAAAAGCTACATGCATGAAGTCCTTTCCTGTCTGCTTTGCTGTGTCCCTCTGTGCCTTCTGCTGATCATGTGAAACCCTCAGTATAGCCAAACAAAAGAAAAACATCTCTACAGATCTTTCTCTCTTTCTCTCCTTCTAAAATTTTATTTATTTATTTGACAGAAAGAGAGCAGGAGAGCACAGACAGGGGGAAGAGCAGAGGAAGAGGGAGAAAGAGGCTCTCTACCGAGCAGGGACCCCCCCAATCCAGGGCTCTATTCCAGGACCCTGGGATCATGACCTGAGCAGGAGACAGTTACTTAACCAACTGAGCCACCCAGATGCCCCCAGATCTTTCTCTCTCTTTTTTTTAAAGATTTTATTTATTTATTTGACAGACAAAGATCACAAGTAGGCAGAGAGAGAGAGGAGGAAGCAGGCTCCCTGCCGAGCAGAGAGCCCGATGTGGGGCTCGATCCCAGGACCCCGGGATCATGACCTGAGCTGAAGGCAGAGGCTTTAACCCACTGAGCCACCCAGGCACCCCAGATCCTTCTCTTTTTAATGAAAGTTGCAAGTTTTTAAATTTAAGAAATACTGAAACACTAATTTACTTTTATTGGTTTTTTTTTTTTTCACAACCTCCAGATCTTTTTATTATTTTTATTTAAAATTTTTTGAAGAGGGGCGCCTGGGTGGCTCAGTGGGTTAGGCCTCTGCCTTCGGCTCAGGTCATGATCTCAGGGTCCTGAGATCGAGCCCCGCATCGGGCTCTCTGCTCAGGGGGGAGCCTGCTTCCCTCTCTCTCTCTGCCTGCCTCTCTGCCTACTTGTGATCTCTGTCTGTCAAATAAATAAATAAATAAATAAATCTTTAAAAAAAATACTAAAGCTAACATTTGGGGTGTCTGGGTGGCTCAGTCAGTTAAGTGTCTGCCTTCGGCTCAGGTCATGATCCCAGAGTCCTGGGATCGAGTCTCGAATTGGGCTCCCTGGTCAGCAGGGAGTCTGCTTCTCTCTCTGCCCCTCCCCCACTCATTCTCTCTCTCTCTCTCTCTCTCTCTCTCTCTAATAAATAAATAAAATATTTAAAAAATAAAGCTAACATTTATAAGAAGTTAAGTATGTGTCAAGCACTCTTCTATATACTTCATGCATCACATTATTTGATTCTTACACCAACTTTGTAAGATAAGTGGTATTATTGTTCTCATTTTATAGATGAGGAAACCAAAACAGAGAGAGGTTAATACCTTGTCATGAGTCACACAGCTAACAAATGGCATTCAGTATACAGATTCTTCGCACCATTGTCTTTCTTCTGCAAGACTGGTGTGTTCTGCTTGCTAGGACAGCAAGTTTTTTTTTTTTTTTTAAAGATGCCATCCATTTATTTGTCAGAGAGAGCAGGAGCGAGCACAGGCAGACAGAGTAGCAGGCAGAGGCAGAGGGAGAAGCAGGCTCCCCACTGAGCAAGGAGCCTGATGTGGTACTCGATCCCAGGATGCCGGGATCATGACCTGAGCCAAAGGCAGCCACTTAACCAACTGAGCCACCCAGGTGTCCCTAGGGCAGCAAGTTTTAAATCTGTTTTAAATCTCCCTTTGCAGTGAAGTTAACATCCTAGAAATTCAAACTAAATACATTTGATACAACTAAGCACCCCTTTCTAGCCCAGGCAATACTATTTTCATTCCATAACTAATTTCATTCCATAACTAATACATTCCATAATGTATTAGTTCCATAACTAATACATTACTAGATGTACAGAAAATCCCCATGGCTGGAACCATACCTATACCCATTCTAGCTTCTCTTTTAGATCCACAGAATTGGAAAATGTTCAATAGGATCCCAAAGTTAACCAATCTTATCTGCTAGAATCAAAGGGCCAGGATAAAAGAAGATTAATGGTTGAAGAGAATTAAGGTGCCTTTATTGGGTTTTTAGAAAAGTTGAGAGAAACAGACATGAGTAGTGGTGGGCCCTGAAGAAGTTACAAAGGAAAGAGAAAAATTTCATCAGAAAATTCAAAATAGAAGAAAAAGGTGCCAAAGAAATTATGCAAAGCATGTTCCTCGGTATTTCTTTCTTCATTTTTCATCCCCTTTGTCTTGACATGTAAAAAATGCCTCATCCCTATAATGTAACTCCAAATGAACTTTTTTTTTTTTTTGGCTTTAGGCAGTCATTTATCTTTTAGAGTGATTAAAAGTGGATTTGAATGTCTTTTGTATTTATTTTATTTGATACCATTTCCAGAAATCTTCATTTATTTGTGCAGTTTCTGTCTGGCACTCTGAAAGGAGTTAGCTCACTTTCTATAAATGATCAGATACTAAGTAATGAGGCTTGCATGCCAAATGGTCTCTTGTAATCTCTCAAGTCTACCAGGATAGGACAAAAGCAAATGACTGTTACTGTGCCCCAATAAAACTTTATTTACAAAACCTGTGAGAAGCTGGATTTAACCTGCAGGCTATAGTTTGTCGCCTCCTGTCATATCTGCCACCTTAAAAACTCCCTTTAATATTGCTTGTAGCACAGATCTGGCAATGCATTCTCTCAGCTTTGGCTTCTCTGAAAAAGTCTTTTTTCCCCCTTCATTATTGAAAGGTATTTTTGTTGGCTACAGAATGCTGACTTTTGGGGGTTTTTTCCTTCATTATTTGGAAAATGTCAATCCATTATCTTCTGGTTAACATCGTTTCTCATGGGAAATTTGGTATACCTCTTACCTTTATTTTTCTATATATAATGTGTTTCCCCACCCCCACCCCCAACCTGTCCATCTTCAAGACTTCCTCTTTAATTCTGATTTTCAGCTGTTTGAAAATAATGTGATTAGGTCTGTGTGTGTATGTATGTTTTAAGTAGGCTCTACACCCAGTGTGGAGCCCAGTGTAGGACTTGAAACCACAACCCTAAGATCAAGACCTGAGCAGAGATAAAAGTCGGATGTTTAACCAACTGAGCCACACAGGCACTTCTAGGTGTGTTTTATTTTGGCATTTATCCTGCTTGGAATTCTCTGTGATTCTTGGATCTGTTGTTTGATTGGAAAATTCTCACCTGTTGTCTCTTCAAACATTTCTTCTGCTTGTTCTTTCTCTCTTCTCTTTCTAGGATTCTGATGACATATATTTTAAACCATTTGATATGCTCTTGCAACTCTTGGATATATTGTTTGATTTTTTTCCAATTTTTATTGAGAAGCAATGGACATACATCCCTGTATAAGTTTAAGGCATACAGCATGATGGTTTCATTTATGTATATTGTGAAATGATTACCCTAATAGGTTCAGCTAACATCCATCTTCTTATAATAGATATAGTAAAAAGAGAAAAAAAAAAGAAGAAAAGAAAAAAGAAAGAAAATTTCTCCTTGCCATGAGAAAGAACTCTTAGGATTTACTTTTTTAACAATTTCCCTATTTGGGGAGGCTGGCTGGCTCATTTGATGAAGACTGACTGTTGATTTCAAGGTCATGAGTTGAAGCCCCCTATTGGGCATGAATCCTACTTAAAATAAAAATAAAATAAATTTTAAAAATAACTTTCCTATAAATCCTACAGCAGTGTTTGCTACAGTTATCATGATGTACATTACACCTCTAGTATATATTTATCATATAACTGGAAGTTTGTACCTTTTGACCACCAACCTTCCCCTCTATCTCTGGTAACTGCAAGTCTAATCTCTTTTTCTATGAGCTTTGTTTTGTTTTGTTTTGTTTTAGAGACATATAGAGAGTGTGCATGTGAGTGTGCAAATATGGGGCAGGGGTGAGAGGCAGAGGGAGAGTGAGAGAGAGAATCTTAAGCAGGCTCCATGCTCAGTATGGAGCCCAGTGTGGGGCTTGATCTCCCAACCCTGAGATCATGACCTGAGCCAAAATCAAGAGTTGGACACTTAACTGACTGAGACACCCAGGCACCTATTTTGTTTATTTTAGATTCCACATATAAGTAAACTCATAGAATATTTTTCTTTTTCCGTCTGACTTATTTTGCTTAGCATAATGCCTTCAGACTCCATCCATGTTGTAAATGGTAAGATTTCTTCATTTTGGGGAGCTAAATAGTATTCCTGTGTGTGTG
>RCUC01103444.1:0-14701 GCA_003697995.1 Taxidea taxus jeffersonii
GAAAGAAAGAAAGAAGAGAAAAGAAGAAAAAATAAATTCCCTCTTTTTTTTTTTAAATGACAAGTTTTTGAGGTGGCAGGGGCATTATCGTTTTTAGGATGGTGTTTGGATAGATTCTATTGTTTGTAAATAAAAGCCAAAAAGGGAAGTGGTAGTGCTAGAATACAAACACTTATTTGAAAACCACAAAACTAACAGGCTAAATAGATCTTATAACCTTATGTACATGCATATCTTGTTTTGTTTTAAAGTTTGGTATAACTATTGTTGCAATTACAGAATACAGAAATAACTCAATGAAACTGCATAGGAAACCCTTATTCAACACTTTGCTTTGCTCTCCCCTTTCTTTGAGTAAATCTGACATTATAAGCATAACTGGTTCTCTGTGGACCTCTTAAATAATTTAAAGATGCTGAGCCTTATATTCTACAGCCCAAAGATGCTGACATTATTTTAAATTAGGTTTTTACACTTAAAACGTATTGAAGTGCATTTGGGGGAGATGAAGTTTTGCTACCTGTGCTTTTTTTCTGAGAACAGTGTTCAGCAGACAGAGTCAGAATAAAATAATATCTCCATGGTTCGTGTTTAATTCTTTAGTTCCAGTCAAATGACATGAGCTAGGGTAACACACACATGACAACCTGGTAATTTCAAAATAATGGTTTGGTTTTAATTCCTTACCTCTAGTCAAACGACATGAGCTAGGGTAACACACATATGACAATTTGAGAATAAATTCTGAATGCAAGAAAGAGTTGTTTGTATCAAGTGAAAATAGCAAAACCTAAACATTTTCTAAGAAAAGCAAGAGTCCTCTTATTATGTGCCTCACTGTTCAATGGATTTGAATTTTGCCATAATTCAAAAGATGTCTGTCATACACAAAGCCATATACAAGGGAACCCTGAAATGCTGAAATGTGGTCATTACTCTACCCTGTGGCACTAATTTCAATGGAGTTGAGCTATGCCTGAATAATCCCAAACCCAAGAAGTGCACTCTTCTTTGTCAGCACCTTTATCTCTCTTTACAGGGAGGCAGAAAGTCAGCCCCATCCTGTTCCCGCATACAACTGCCAAATTTGGTTTTCAAGTCCCTAGGCTGGATGTATCTGGGTCAGAAGCAAAGCTCAAAGTTGAACCAGGGTTTCATACACTATGTGGCCTTAATCAGAATTTTCCTTATGTGATCAGGCATATTCCCGGTTGCCATGCAATGCAAGTTGGCAAGGGAGAAGAGGAGTTTAAAAAAAAAAAAAAAATCAAGAAAATGGCACCTCTCCAAGTTTTCATGGAGTGAAAAATTGGAGCCCCTGAGAGAAACAAATGTTTGGAACTGCTAACCCTTCTGCCCTATCACATTCCAACTCAGTCAGATGGTCACACCCATCTCTGCCAGAATATGCCATGTTATTGAGCATGGAGACAGGTTTCCAGCCTCACAGGATATGGTATAATGTGCTGGGGATTCATATGAGTTCACACGAAAGAGTCTCTTTTTTGTTGTTGTTGTTTGTTTGTACCTGATGCTCAAGTTTCTAATGCCTCCCTTTCTTCCTTTTTCTTGCCCTGCCCCTCTTCTAGATTTATTTCCCACTGGAATCTTTAATTCTGTACTCAAATGATTCTAGTTATTACATTTTACTTGCATAAGTCAGATTCATGGTCACTAATTCTAGTTTTAAATCCAATGAGCAAAACTGAGTGTAGAAAAGAGAGGCACCCCTACCAACAAAAAGAAAAAGAAGTAAAGCCAGAAAAAGGATCTCAGACATGCTCAGATTGGACATTTTGGCCTTGGTGGGTATAGCAACAAAAAACCCTGGCTGGCAATCATCTTGGAAAAAAAATCCCAAGTCAGACAGAAATAGTGGAAAAACACTGGACTTAGATTTTTCATTTGCTGGAAACACGACTTTGGGAAAACCACTTAATATCACAGACTTGTCTTCACTCATCTGACAATGTGTACGATAATGACTGACAGTTCACATTACAAGGTTATTAGAATAAGCAACTAAGATGGCATATGAGAAAGCATGTTTCAGAAATGCAGAACACCGTACGAGGGTAAAGAACTATCATCTACTTTTTCCAAGGAGCCCTAGAGAAGTATAAAGTTGTCATTCCTTCCAGAGACAGATGGCCACAAAATAGTAGTTAGTTCTTGACTTAAAGCCTTCAACAAGCTTTCTGTTGTTTTGTTATGTTTGGGATCTGTTTGAATAGGTTTATCAATACATAATTCACATACCATACAATCCACCCATTTAAAATATGTAGCCTCATTGTTTTCACATATTCACAGGGTTGTGCAACCACCACAATCTAATTTTAGAACATTTTTGTCCACCACAAAACAAAACAAACAAAAAATACCCATTTACAATCACCTCATATATTCCCTGCTGACAAACCCTAATTCCTGAACCCTAGGTCAACCACTAACCAATTTTCTGTCTCTATGGATTTGCCTATTCTGGATATTTAATATAGGTGGAATCATACAATATGTGGTATTTGGGGGTTGGCCTCTTTCACTCAACATAATGCTTTCAAGGTTCCAAGCTATAGTATGGATCAGTACTTTATTCCTTTTAAGGACTGAATAATGTTCCATTGTACAGATATACCACATTTGTTACCCATTCATCAGTTGATGGACACCTGGGCTGTTACAACTTTTTGACTACCATGAATAACGTTGCTATGAATATTCATGTACAATTTTTTGTGTGAACAAACTTTCACTTCTCTTGAGTATGTACCTGGGAGCAGAACTGCTATACTGGTAACTCTACTAAGCTTTTGAGGACTATCCAGACTATTTTTTCAATTGGTGACATCATTTTACATTCCCATCAGTAATGAATGAGGGTTCCAATTTTCCCCACCCCCTACAGTATTTGTCATTGCCTGTCTTTTTTTATTATAGCCATTCTAGTGTGTGTAAAATAATACATCATCATAATTTTGGTATGCATTTCCTAATAATGTCGAGCATCTTCTCATGTGCTTAGTGGCAATTTGCGTATCTTCTTTAGAGAAACATCTGTTCAGATCCTTTGTCTATTTGCTAATCAGGTTTTCTTTTTTTTTTAATCTAGCTGTAAGATTTCTTTATATTTTTTCAATAAATTCCCTTACCAAATAACATTATTGGCAAATATTTCCATTGGGTCACTCTTTTACTTTCATTAAAGTATCATTTGCAGCACAAGAGCTGCTGTAAATTATTTTTGCAGTCCAAATTATTTTGATAGAGTCCAAATTATTTTTCTTTTGCTGCCTGTAATCTAAATTATTTTTTAATGTAGTTCAATTTGTTTTTTCTTTTGTTACTTGTACTTGTTATTTGTGTTAAATCTAAGAAACTTACCTAACTCAAGGTCCAGATTTACTCAAAGTTTTTTTCTAAGAGTTCATAATCTTAGCCTTTATGTTTAGGACTATGATACATTTTGAGTTAATGTTTGGTATGCTTTGAGATAGGCATCCAGTTTCATTATTCTGCATAGAGATATCTCATTCTCCCTGCTCTGTCAAAAAGATAATTTTTCTTCAAGGCATTGGCTTGGCAGAAATCAATTACCCATAAATCAATTATCAATTATTCATAAGGTTATGGTTTTACTTGTGGAATTTCCTTTATATGATCTATTTTTATGCAGTATTACATTGTCTTGATTACTGCAGATTTTTAGTTTTCAAATTAGGACATTTTCTAACTTCATTCTTCTTTTTCAAAATTATTTCAGCTATTCTGGTCTCAAAATTTCCATATGAATTTTAGGATCAATGTGTTAATTTCTGCAAGGGAAACAGCTAGAATTTTATTAGAATTGGCATTGAATCTGTACATAAATTTGGAGATATTGTCATATTAACAATATTAAATCCTAAAATCCATGAATATGGAATATCTATCCATTTATTTAAATTTTTGCTTCTTTTTTTTATTTCAATGTTCTATGGTTTTCAGTGTACAAGTCATGCATGTTTTCATTAAATTCATACCTAAATATTGTATTATTTCAATGTTACTGTACATGGAATTATTTGCTCAACTTCATTTTTGGAATGTTCATTGATAGTATACAGAAATGCAACAGACTTTTTTTATATTCATTCATCTTGTATCCTAAAACCCATCTGAATTCATTTAGTAGTTGTAATAGTTTATTTAGCAGATTCTTTAGGATTTTCTACGTACAAGCTCATGTCATCTGCAAATTGATAAAGATTTACTTTTTCCTTTCCAATCTTAGATGCATTTAATTCTGTTTCTTCCTTAATTACTGACTATTGCCTGTAACTGTTGGGTCCGTAATCAAAGGAGCGAGACTGATACAAAGCGAAGGTCAAGCAAAGCTTTATTTAGCGCCAAGCATCAAGAATCATACTGACCGGCCAGGGCCATCTCTTACAAAGAGGCGACCCCTCTCTGCCTTACAGACTGGCTTTTAAGGGCAAAGGCCATGTGGTTGGGCCTAGCCATGCACAGGTGGCCAATGACACAGAGAAAACTGCACAGTCAGGCTAGTCACACATAGGTGACCAACTGAGTTACAATTTACCCCATAGTAGACATTTGAACTACCCTATCACCTTGGTCTAGAATTGGCGCCCAGGGATGCCTGGGTGGCTCAGTTGGTTAAGCGGCTGCCTTCAGCTCAGATCATGATCCCAGTGTCCTGGGATCCAGTCCCGCAGCGGGCTCCTTGCTCAGCGGGAAGCCTGCTTCCTCCTCTCTCTGCCTGCCACTCTGTCTGCCTGTGCTCACTCTTTCTGACAAATAAATAAATAAATCTTAAAAAAAAAAAAAAAAGATTTGGCGCCCAAAGGGTGGGGTCCACACACCTTGGTAGCTAGGGAGACAGTATGTGCGCCCCACTGATTGGATACCTCCACCAGGCCTGACCCACCCTTGTATTTGGGCTTTGTTACCTGGGCCTGATTTCCGGGACTTGTTTTTAAGTAAGTCCCCTGCGGGGAGCTGCGGGCACCTTGCGGAAGGGGGGCAGGGACAGTTTAAGTTTTACTGCATAAATACCACAATGGCCATTCAACCGAAATGGAGCCATTTTGGCTAAATAGGCCCTTACAGTAACAACTGGTATTTAATAGAAGTAAAAGGCTATAGTTTTCTACTTCAAGAGAAAATAGTCTTAGAAAAAGGACAGTAATGACACATACAGAGTAATAAGCATATTTACTTATTTCCACATTTGTTTTTGTTATAATTGTTTTAATGGATTTGGGATTTTAGTTGTTTATTGTTGATTTGTATTACATTTAAATACGTAATCCACCTGGAATAGGTGTCCTTGTTGTTGTCTCTCTTTGCTTGTTTATACCTGACTTAATTTCCATAGGGATATTAGGGAACATATTAGGCTAACCGTGGAAGAGAAGAAAGCAATGCCACAGCACTGTCAGACTCTTAGTTCATTCAGGTTGTCAGAACTGTTCCAAGGCCACTCTTGTTTCACATCTGGCTGAACTCAATAGTCAGTCAAAATCTGAGGCCTGTAAAATTCGTGTGGTTTTTAACACAGAAACTCTATCAAGTAAACTGGATCTCATTGATTTCACAAGTTCAGAGAAATATCGATAAGTAGAAGAAAATATTTAATCAAGCCTACCTACCTGAGTGATCACAGTATGTACATACAAATGGTCATATACTAGTCATTAATTTTGAATGAACAAAAGAATCTAAATTTGTTTACATTTTTGTTGCTATTCACACAACAGGTTGCTGGTTTTCTGCTCTGCTTTCATCTATGTTCATCTATGGAGACAATTCAATTTTTATTTATTTTTTATTTTTTTAAATTTTTTAAATTTTTAATTTTTTAAAAGATTTTATTATTTTTTTTATTTAAAGATTTTTTTTTTTTTTTTTTTTGGTCAGAGAGAGTGAGCACAGGCAGACAGAGTGGCAGGCAGAGGCAGAGGGAGAAGCAGGCTCCCTGCTGAGCAAGGAGCCCGATTTGGGACTAGATCCCAGGACTCTGGGATCATGACCTGAGCTGAAGGCAGCTGCTTAACCAACTGAGCCACCCAGGCGTCCCTTTTTAAAGATTTTATTTATTCATTTGACACAGAGAGAGAGAGAGAGAGAGAGCACACATAGAGGGAGCACCAGGCATAGTGAGAGGAAGAAGCAGGCTAAGAGGAGAGCCCAATGCAGGGCTTGATCCCAGGACCCTGGGATCATGACCTGAGTCAAAGGCAGATGCTTAACAACTGAGCCATCCAGGCGCCCAGCAATTCAATTTTTAGAATTGCATGTTTCCTTCAAAAAATCCTCCTATTTATCTTAATTTGTGGACTCCACTTATTTGCAGTTAACTAATCAAACACCACTGAAATAGAGTCTGTGTTTATTTTATTTTTCTTTAAAATACATATATTTAGAAAATAAATATATCATCATTGTAACATATGAAATGAGATTAATATGCACAAAACAAAATTATTCTCACCTTGCTCTCTCCTAATCACTAACCTCTTTTCCCACCACAGGGACAAGTAATCCCTGACAGCAGCCTAGTTTGTAATCAAACTTTGCAAATATATACACATATATAAACTTCTGAGTTTATACATTTGGGATTTTATAAACATTGGAATCACCCAATACACATTTTTCAAGTTGCTTTTCTCATTTAACAATATAACCTGAGTGCTAATCCAGTTCAAAACAACTAACTTTAGCAGCACCTGGGTTGGTTGGTTAAGTGTCTGCCTTTGCCCAGGTTATGATCCCAAAACCTGGGATTGAGCCCCAGATCCGGCTCCCTGCTCACCTCTCCTCCCGCTCATCATCTCTTTTACTATTTGTGTGTGTCTCTCTCTCAAATAAATAAATAACCTATCTTTTAAAAAAATTAGCTATAATTCATTGTTTTCATTCTTTTTAAAAAAGTAGTTATATATTGAATAGCATGCCACTCCCCAATGATGAAAACTGAAGCTGCTTGAGTTTTTAGCCTCTAAAAAGATCATCTTTACACATACATCTCTTTGGGTTTCCTTTTTTCCTGAACTGTTTTTCATATATTCTCCCTGCCGATCTATTGTTCCCTCCTCCAATTATCAATTGGTAGATTTTTTCATAATATTTATTTTGCACCTATCAGATGCATCTCATTTTCCTCCAGTTTGCTAGTAGCTTTTATTTAAATTTTATTTTATTTTGCTTTTTCAGTGTTCCAAGATTCATTGATTATGTACCACACCCAGTGCTCCCTGTAATATGTACCCTCCTTAATACCCACCACCAGGCTCATTCATCCTCCCATCTTCCTCCCCTACAAGTTTGTTTTTCAGAGTCCACAGTCTCACTACTCAGCTTTTGACATTATAAAATATTTTATAATTTTTATATAAAATTTTATATATAAAAATTTTATATACATTTTTTATAATTTTATATAAAATTATTTTTAAAATTGCAACTATTTACATATTTAAATGTATCCTCTACGCATTCTGTGATTCCCACCTAATAGAAAGAGAAGATAATAGGTGACAGACTGATGTAGACAGATGGATGAATATATACTTATGAGGATGAGGCAAGTATATTTTTTAAAAGGACACATTGGAATTTGAAAATAGCGGTTACCTCTAAGAAGTGAAGGGAAGCTACTTCTCCCTGTATGTCTCTTTTCACTGTCTGGCTCCCCAGCATAAACAGAATTGTATAACGGCAAAGGGTATAATCTCTGAAGTGAGTCTGCTGTATTCCAATCTCCGCTCTGACACTTACTGTGGGAAATAGATCCAAGTTCAGACTCTCCCCCAGAATGTTTCCTGAAAATCCATCACTCTCTTGGAACATTTTCAAAGCTTTTAAAAAGCATTTTTTACAAGTTCTATTCATTATAATTGTTCTTCAACTGTATATTTTGTCCAGATAATCAAACACACCATTACTTGAAAAGTCTTGCTTCTGACTTGAATAGAAATGATTCTCTACTGCTTTGAGAATGAGCTGAATACACACACACACATTCATTAAATGTCTACTTATTCGTGTTCTATGAAGAGTTTTCATGATGAATAAATATTAGACTTAATTCAGTATCTTTTCAACATCTATGAAATTAATAAGAATTCTACTTTGATTTATTGTTCTGGTTAATTATAGTAACGGACTTTATAGTATTTATCTAACTTCAAGTTACTGGCCTGGACTTAACATGGCAACCTGTTAATATTTTTATTTAAAGTTTGCATTACTATTTGTAAGTGAGACTGGCCTGTACATTTTACTGACCAGTTTCAGTTTCAATGTTATGTTGATTTCATAAGAAGATTTTGAAAAAAAGAAAAGCAATGATATTGAATCTTTAATCTTTGTCTATGCTCTGGAACAACATAAATCTCATTAGAATTTTCTATTATTTAATGGCTTAGTAGAATTCACCTATTAAACTCTGGTTTAGTGCTTTATTGAAAGAAGCAGCCCTTTGAAAACTACCAATGGTAAATGGTAAATGAAAACTTCCTATGGTAAATGGCTTCCTTCCAGTTTTATGTTTCAAGGTTAACTTTTGTAAGCTATCATCATCATTAATTTCTTATATTATCAATTTCTTTCAGATGATATATATATATGCATGCATAGAATTAAAGTGTTATCTTACTCCATGCTTATAATTTCTTAAAACATGTTGCCAACCATCTTTTTTCCCTACTTGATCACCTAAATCCAAATCTATTTAAAAATTTATAAATTTTCTATTTTTAATGTTTATAAAAGAATTGGTCTTTGGATTCACATAATAGTTTTTTTTCCTTTCTGTATTTTAGAGCTTTTAACATTTTGAGTTAGATATAATTAATTTTTATTCCTTAGGTCTTAATAATATAACAACATAAAGGCTTTAGGTATGACTGAGCCCTCTTTTTGCTATTCTTCCATAGGTTCTGATATATGACACTTCATCATTTATTTTTTGAAATATTTTATAACTCTTAATTTCTTCTGTGGCATAAGACTTGCTTAAAAAGATTTTTTAAATTTTTCTTTAATTTCTGGGGCAATTTTTATTTTTCCTATAAAAAGAGATAGAATCATTCATCAGCTTCATGAAATTAGTTTTCCATTTTTTTAAAAGATTTTATTTATTTATTTGACAGACAAAGATCACAAGTAGGCAGAGAGGCAGGCAGAGAGAGAGAGAGGAGAAGCAGGCTCCCTGCTGAGCAGAGAGCCTGTTGCAGGGCTCAACCCCAGGACCCTGAGGATCATGACCTGAGCTGAAGGCAGAGGATTAACCCACTGAGCCACCCAGGCGCCCCAGTTTTCCTTTTTTTTTTTTACTTGATTACTCATAATAAGAGAAAAGTAAGGTCTCTATGACACATGCTTGGATTTCTCATATGTCACATCTTGTTGGGTTTTGTTTGTAATTACATGGAAGATCTTTTTTCAATACCATTATTTTAGAAATTCAGTTTATTTCCTTTACATTATTTGACAGAACAGAAATATTTGGTATTAGTTCCTGTCATCTCATTGTACTATTTCTCTTTTTTAAAGCCAATGAGATGGTGGTGCAACTGACTGGAAGAGTCTATCAGACAGAATGAAAGGGTGTGAAATACCTCTGATGGCAAAAAAGAATGAAATATAGTGATTTAGAGATAGTGATGTGAAGCAGGAGCAACCACACCATAACCTCCAATCTCTAAGGTCCTCACATCCCCAAAGGAACATAAAGTTGCCTTGAGTATCACTTGCATGTAGTGAGAATTTCTCTGTGCTTTTTTAAAAGAGACATTTTCCTTTGCCATGGCTTAAAAATCTGGCTCCTTTCCTGCCTGCTCACCAGATACAAAAAAAAAAAAAAAAAAAACCTGGTACAAAACAGCCTTTAGCATATCCCTCAGTATTTGGGAAGAGATAAGAAGAGCAAAGATCCGTTTCCCAGGTGTATGATCTCTCAGCCGAACCAAATGGAAGGCCTGCCTGAAGTCTATTTCTGCAGTCCTCTTAAACGATTTTAACCTTGAATTCTGCTTTGTCCAAATTCTCTCCTTCCTTCCTTGCTCCCTTTTTACTTTTACATTTGCCTGTTACAGCTTTATCAATATTTTCAGCCTTTATCTGCCCACTTTTCTTTAGGTGTCTTTCTTAAAAATAATAAAATAGCAAATTTTCTTTGTTTTGTTTTGTTTTTTTACACCATTCCGATTATTTGATATAGAAATACATGCACTGATGTAAATAACATACGGGAATTATTCACTCCATCTTTTTTACAATTTAACACATTTACTTACTATTTAACACATATTATCATTACTTTCCCTTACTTACCTTTCATTAATCTTGTCAGCTTAGTCAGCTTTCTTTTCCTGTTCTCTCTCTCCCTTTTCCTCCTATTAATTTGACAGTGCTTCTATGCACGTCAGTTTTTACTAACAGCTAGAATTAAGTCTATATTACTCCATTATTTTATCAAAATTAAATAAAAGCTATGGTCTCTTTCTAATATCTTATGCTTACTTTTCCTACCTCCTACTTTTCCTACCTCCTTACTTTTCCTACCTAGCCCTTTGGAACTGAGATTTCCCATTAATAGAGCAGTCCAAGAGAGTAGAAATAAGAGCCTCTTTTTCCAAAAAAAATATAAATGCTAACAAAGAAACATACCCACTTAAAAAACCTAGAAAATGTTGACATCAAGAAAGCTACCGGAAATGAAGAGAGACCACAGAAGCAGATTATTTTGTTTGGCAAAGCTATGGGGTTCAGGGGAGTGTAGACACTGAGGTTTCAAAGCCCCCCTGAGGAGGCTGGCCAGGGCACAGGGTCACAGCAGGGGATGAGCGGCAAAGGACAAAGGGCAGCCCTGTTTCTGAAAGTTTCCAAAATAGGGAATTGAGAAGTGTACCTACCTGCTTGAAGAATGAAGTTGAATGCTTCTTCTTAGGATGAGTAAAAATAGACTCATCTGTTAAAAATTAGAAACCCAAGAAGATTCCTTTACTACAGAGCTTCTCAAACTGGATTATGAATTACCTAGGAATCCCACTAAAATTCAGGTCCGGATTTGATAGGGCTCAAGAGTCTGCATTTCTGTCAGGCTGCCCACACTTTAAACATCAAGTGTGGATCTCAATAAACACTACCCTCAGGAAATGCAGAATTCCAAGTTACTAGAAAAGCTGGGAATGGAAGAAATCAGAGAGGGAGACAAACCATGAAGACTCTTGACTCTGGGAAGCAAACTCAGGGTTGCAGGAGGGGAGATGGGTGGGGTGATGGGATAGCTGGGTGATGGGCATTAAGGAAGGCACGTGATGTGACACGCAATGGATGTTATATGCAGCTAATGAATCACTGAACACTACATCAAAAACTAATAATATACTATATGCTGGCTAATTGAATTTAAATAAATAAATGAAACTTTAAAATTTTTTAAATTTAGAAAATCAGAATTTTTTTTAAAAGCTGGCCTATTGTGAAACCTGCAGAAACAAATGTAAAAACATACTATAGGGCACCAAGGACATCCACTGCAATCTCCTCTTCCATGTTGAATTCAGAGTCAAAAATTTAAAACTCACAATAGAAACCAGTCAGTAGGCCTAAAAATTGAAAAATGGTGATCTCAAGCTGGGCCAACTAGCAAATCAAAGAAAGCTTCTTTGTCAATGAGGATACTTTTGTTTGTAAGTAACAAAAATAATGACTAGTAGCTTAAACAATCAGTACATTGATTATTTCATAAACACTAGTACAAAGTTAGGCAGCTCAGGTTAACTCAACGGAAAGGTGGCCAAAGGATCCTGCTTGTTCCCATTCTCTGGGCTGCCATCCACAGCAAGTTGGCTTTTACCCCCCAAGTTTTCCTCTAATGCTCCCCAAATAACTGACACCATCCCAAGCAACACAATCTTAACTGACAGTGTCGAAAAGAGAAAAAGCAGGGGAGGGGCAGTTCTTCTCCTAGGTCCCTCTCTTTCCATCAAAGCAAGACTTTCCTAGAAGTCCCTGAAACTATGCAGAAAGTCTTATCTCATGTCTTTTGAGGTGTCATATCTCCATCTCTAACACAAATACTGGCAAAAGATGACTTTACTTGGCCCAGACCAGTCAATGGTTCACCTCCCGAAGTTAGGGAGAGGTGGGCCTCATTCTACGATCACTCTCTCAACGCAATTGGCATTCTTCTCACTAAAAAGGGAATGGCTGTTGGTTGGGAAACTAACATTGTCTACCCAATCTGATGCTCATTTAAAATTTTTTAATTTCTGCATTTCTCTGATAAGTCTATTTCAGCTATCTGGGGTGAATATGGGGTTATTTCAGAGTGCCAATGAGAATAAAAGCTAGGATGTGGATGATGGTCACATTTCCATCTGATGTCCCAATTTCTTATGTCACTTTTTAAGTGAGATTTGCATATAAACAACTTACAGCATAGAAATGAAAAAGAATGTCTAAATTTTATATTTGGGGAGTGACACAGGAAAAAATATATATATATATTTTGGAACATTTTTAGGACAAATGCCAAAGTGCAGATGCAATTTTACTTAAATTTTAGATAATCCTTTTTTACATATACATGTTATAGAACTCCTTTTAATCCTTTTGATGAGATAAATTTTTAAAAAATGAATTTAGGGAGTATTTCAAGTTTTGACAGTGGCCTGATATCTGTTCAAACCATAATGCTTGAGAGTTAATCAAACAAGAAATAAAATTCTGGTGTGAAATCACGAGCCTACGAAAGACAATCACTTTATTAAAAGTAGTAAGTCAAAGGAGGTTTCCTGTCTTCTACTATTAGCATATAGCCTACAAAAAGTGTAATATTAAAAAACTTAAGAAAGTTGATCTGGCAGGTCATAAAGAGGTTTCAGTGGTGTTTGTTTTTTGTTTTGTTTTTCAGTAAAACTAGTTTTGAGAATTGGAGTGTACTATCAAGGAAAACCAAAATGCTTTAGGCTAACTACCGTCTCTACCCCCTTAAGAGTTTTTTGCTGTTTTGTTTTGTTTTCCTTTTTGTTCTGGGCTGAGTCACATGTTTCTTCTCAAAGGTCATGAAGCCTCAGAGACAGAACAAGATTAAAATATCTCCAAACTCTGTCTATTCGCTACTTCAAGAGAAATGCCAGGCATTCCCCATCCCTTCTCAATTTGATAACCTCCTCCACAGTTCAAATGATTGAGAACAGCCATTTGTTCTATCCCTCACAGATACTGTGTGAATTAAAGATAAAAATCCAAATTCTAGGCCTGCCTTCAGCATATTGTCTTTTTTGAGTCCCACCACAAACTTAGAGTTGGCTAAACTTCTTGCTTTGTTGGGCTATGTAATCATGAAGAAATAGACCTTCAGGGAAACAGAACAGGTGGCCGTTGTTTCTAAAGCTAGCAGATGTGTAGACTGTAGATGGACTTCAAGCAGAAGATGCCACATGGAATGTGAGGTAGAATTTGGGGAAAGCTACAGGGATACCTATGCATATGGTGATTAGTCAAAAGCATTTGTGGAGGGCATGTAGCCATAACTCCATCTTGTCGAGGGCCTATGTGTTCAGCTCTATGAAAATGTTAGATAAGGAATAAGGCTTTTTTGGTTGTTTTTCTGAAAGACTTAAATGTGGGTGTTTTCATTTATTGCTGCAAATAAGTAATTAATTGTAAATTCATTCTGAATGTGTTCTCATAAGAGTATACACATCAGTTAAAATTGAAAAGCTCCCTGATCATAGACAAATATTGGAGAAATGAAAGGATGCTTTAGGTTTATATAGCACTTAACAGTTTTGGAAAGAGTTAAAAGAAAAAAAAAGCAGAAAAGATGTTGCACGCCCACCATTTTTGAGCCTTCCAAAAACATTGTGACAAAGAGGAAAATGGGATTCAGAATGGTTGACTTTCCCAAGGTCAGCTAAGGAATTTTCTAGACAGGGACTAGATCTTCTGGCTACTCTTCAGTTTAAAGCTCTTCTCACCTCAGGTCCAATGCACTTTCTCATTTACATAACACCATAAGGTTGGTATTTCAAACATAACACATTTTGGAAAAGTGCACTCATTAGAAAGAACAGGTCCAGAAAAATGGCACCTAGAGTTTTCTGAGCTAGATTCCTCTTTCTCAGAATTAAGAGGGCGAACAGAATAAGAAGAGTATCCTCATCTTCCTCTCTTCTCTCTGTTTCTCTATCTCATTCTCTCTACACCTTTTGCTATTTATTTTAACTTTTTCAAGAAAAAGATTCACATTAAACTGAATTTCCTCATGTGGGTATCAGTATTCAGTAAGATAATTACCTCTGTTCACATTAAAGTGGCATGTATCATGATTTGTTTCTCCTCAAATTTCTATACTTTACCTCAGCCCATCAGGCAATCCTCATGTCTTTGGAATGCATGTTATGTTATGTTATGTTATGTATGTTATGTATGTTATGGTATGTTATGGTATGCTATGGTATGTTGAGAACTATAATCAAAAGTTTCTGGGGCATCTGGGTGGCTCAGTCAGTTAAGCGTCTGCCTTTGGCTCAGGTCATGATCTCAGGATCCTGGGATGGGGCCCCACATAGGGTTCTCTGCTCAGCAGGGAGCATAATTCTCCCTCTGCCCCTCCCCCTATGCTTGCTCGCTTGCACGTGCCCTCTCTCTCTCTGAAATATATAAATCTTAAAAAAAA
>ML097415.1:0-17125 GCA_003697995.1 Taxidea taxus jeffersonii
GAGAGAGGGTGGGTGGGCGCACACCCGGTTTCTACCCGTCTCTGGCCACCACACTGTTGGCAGCACTTGCTGGCGTCTGTGCTGGGCCCTCGGCCTTCCCTGCCGGCTCTGTGGCTTCCCGTGGCTTGGACATGGCCCTTGGCAGACCCTACACAGGACCAGGAACCCAGAAGGGTGGACTGTGCGGCCCCGGGGCCATGCCTGGTGCAGTTGGTGGGAAGGCTTCATTGGCCAGGTGCCAGGGCCTCGCCAGGTGACAGTGCCCATACCAGGCCTGAGGGTACGGGCGGCGCCTGTGTCCGGGAGGTCTGCTGTGGCCTCATTCCTGAGTCCTGTCCCCCTTCCTCCAGGAAGCTCCTGCGCTACTATAGCAAGGGACACCCCGCTGAGGCCGTCAAGTGCTTCGAGCTGCTGGCCCTCCATCTGTCGGTCATCCCCACGGACATGCTGGTGCAGCAGGCCGGCGAGCTGGCCCGGCGCCTGTGGGAGACCTCCCGCCTCCCTGTGCTCTAGGCTGGCGCAGCGCGGGTGTGCACCCCTGGTCCCCATGCAGAACAGCCACCAGGGGTGGGACAGCCCCCTGGGTCTCTTAAAGAAACCACCTAGACTAGCCCCCCCTCCAGGTACCAGACCCCCAAATTCTCTTTGGGGGAGGAAGGAGGCAGGAGGGGTGTCTTGTTCTCCTTAAAACAGCAGTGGCTGTGAGGGCAGACCTGGGGCACCTGCTTTCAGAGCTGCCTCTCCCTTTATCCCCAGGAGACGGGGAGTCCCCAGTGCCTGCAGGTGTCTGAAGATCCCACCTTTAGGCTTCCCTTGGGGTGGAGAAAGAGCTTCCCCAGGAAGCCGGTTCCCTCCCCAAACGCAGGGTGCCGCCTTGGCTGGATGGGAGTTCCCGCTGTGCCCCTTCCTCTCTGCAGCTCAGGGCAGGTCTCCTACACCCTCACCCCGTCCCCCGCCTTCAGAGGGGTAGCACCAACCTCTCAGCATGGCTGGGAGGGCGGCCCGGCCCGCGGTGTGAGCTCAATAAATGCCAGCTGTGGTTATTGCTGTTCAGCCAAACATGCTTGGGCTCCTGGGCTCTCCCTGGTGCCCAGAAGTACTGGCCCCTTCACACCCCACTCCATCTGGTGTCCTGCCTCAGCCCCACCTCAGAGAGTCATGTCCCTCGTGTCACTTGGTCCTCTGCATCCCAGGCAGAGGTTTACAAAAACTCCCCAGCCGATGCCTGTGTGCCCTGGGTTGAGAACCGCTGCCTGAGGGGGACAGCCCCTCTCCCGTCACCTAGAAGCTCCCACCCCAGGACAGGAGAGCACCTGAGCCCTGGGACTGGGGCATGTCACCTCGGGGAGGAGAGAAGCGCCATGGCAGGGGGAGGCCCCTGGGCAGTGTTCCTGACCTGTTAACTGCAGCCGGGCCTTCCATGTCTTCAGTCTTGAGCCAAAATTCAAGCAAAGACTCTTCTTTCCTGTTAAGGAAACAGATGGTGGGGGTGAAAGGGGGGAAGAACCACACCTCACAGGAACGTCCTCAGAGGTGGCCTTGAGGGGCAGTCACCTGAGGTGACTAGGACTGCATTCCCCTTTAATATCTTGACTTTACAAATGGAAATTTAACCTCAATTGGGAAAAACACAGGAGAGCACAAGGGGGTGGGGAGTAAGTATAGAATTCCACTGCCGCTTCTGTCACCTAGTACTCTAGTATTCTGTCACCTAGTATTGCCACTTCTGTCACCTAGTATTGTCCCTTAATTTTTAGTAGCTGCATAATGTTGACATGTCTAGTTAAACCAGTCACCCCAGTTCTTCAATGCTGTGACACCAGGGCAAACACCCTGCCTCAGACTCTAGCACAGATTCACAAGGTGTAAACCTGGCGTGCGCGGGGTGTCTCGGTCCCCAGTAGGAGGATCTGCGGAAGGCTCTCCCGCTCAGACGCGGATACTCTCAGCATACTCTCGCAGCTTTGTTTTTGTTTTTTTGTGTGTGTGTGTAAGATTTTATTTATTTATTTGACACAGACACAGAGAGAGAAGGGGAACACAAGCAGGGGGAGTGGGAGAGGGAGAAGCAGGCTTCCTGCTGAGCAGGGAGCCCGATATAGGCCTCAATCCCAGGACCCTGGGATCATGACCTGAGCAGAAGGCAGACGTTTAACGACTGAGCCACTCAGGCACCCCTACTCTCACTGTTTTAAGGTACATTTCTAATGGCGGGTTTCTAGAACATGGACAGATGTCATGGCACTACAGAAACTCAACTCTTGGGTGCTTTTTTTCTCCAACAAGAGGAATGGCCTGCTAGCTAATGGGCAGAGAACAAAGGGGCTGCTAATTCAAGGCAGGCCGGAGGATGGCGAGAAAGTGTGATAGCTGAAGATACTTGCAGATGTGATCTTTAATCCTTGAGCATTCTGGGGAAATGGGAAAGGTGCCAAAAGTCAGAAGAGGGATGTCTAGGCCTTCAGAAGAAGGCAGCGAGCCCCAAGTTCCCCAGCCCTTGCAGTCTCCCATGGCCTCTTGAGGGCAAAGTGCTTCAGGGTCTGGGTGGGTCTGGGGGAGCACAAGCAGCTCTCCAGGGGCCACAGCGACAGATGTGCCCCCCACCCACCGTGGTTTTGTGGAGGCCCCAGTCATGGCAACCCTGTGAGGTATAGAGCCGCTCACCGTCCTACTAGTGGAAGGATGGGGAGCTAGAACAGCGTCTGATCAGTATGTCCTCAGGATTCGCTTGCTGCACACCCTCTACAGTAAACTCCCTGATGAGAAGCAGGACAAAGCTGGGGAGGGGAGCCCCACCAGCACACTCACAGGCTGCCTGACCTCCCCTGTCCCTTCTCCAAGCCCCAGTGGCCCTCGTCCATGAAATGGAAGTTCTGGGGCCTCTGTGAGCACAGCACCTCACACATGGGAGCCCTAGGGTGACCAGCACAGTGGCTGTCCTCTGTGGCCTGGAGGGGACCTGACTTTTGCCAGGTAAATGGGCGGCCTCCTGAGACTCTGCCCTATGTGGACTCTGTGAGCTGCCTGTCCTCGTGGCCCAGAGCCAAGTACAGCAGCTGGACTGCTGCTCCTCCTCTCTTCCGGTTTGCTCTCTGCTCCTCCCCCTGCCTGAGCAGCACAAAAGCTGATTAGAAGCAAATTCCTGGCCTGGTGCTGGGCAGGAATGGCTGCAAGGGGCGCAGGTCTCGGCAAGGCCTTGGGTGCTTCTCCCTGTCCAGCTTGGAGACGAGCTCACTGGAGAGCAAAGGGACGCCTGAAGCCTGAGTATGAGGCCGTGGTGATAGGAGCAGGTAACCAGGCTGTGCCCGAACTGAGGGGTGGGGAGGGCAGCCCTGCTCAGAGTCCCGGGGGCTGGGGGGAGGGGCATTCCCATGCCCCACACTTCCTTCTGCTCTGGGCACAAGCTGGTCTGGATTTGGGCTAGAGCAGGTGGAAAGTCTGCTTAGTCTGTGAGCAGGCACTAAGGTTGTGGGGCTGGCCCTGCCACCAACTTGCTCTGTGGTCTGGGACAGTTTCTTGCCCTCTCTAGGCTTGGGTCTTCCCTTCTAGAATGACCAGGGAGGAATAGGTGAGCTCAAGAGTTCCCACGTATCTCTTGCAAAATTAGCTAGTTACCACCACATTCTTGGAAAGCAGAAGGTACACAAGGGTTGGGAAGAAAGAGCCTTAGCATAAAGACCCATGAAATCCAGCCACCCCGAGTGCCCTGAGTTCTGGTCACCACCACCTCCCCACCAGCACCACTCATGCCCTGAGGAAACTGGGAGATTCCTTAAAGAGGAGTTAGGAAAAAATAGAAGTGAGTCGCAGAGTTACTAGCACATGTTTGGGGAGGGTGACAATCCCTGTTGTCTTGGATATCGCGCATGTAGGGTCCTGTTGGCCTTTGCTCACCCCCAGGCTGCGGGTGTCCAAGTCTGCCCCGTGACTGTGGGAGACCAAAGGGCCTGGACCAGGTTGTCTTTGCTCACAGCCTTCCACTCACACCCTCGGGGGACCCCAAATGTCACCTTCTGGCATTCTCTCCCACTGGGCTTAGACAGACAGACAATGGCAGGATCGAAAGAAGATGCTCGTCACCGTTTTAAAGCTGCATCCTGTCCTGCCAGCTCTTCATTCATGTGCGCTCTGAGAGCAGTCGTGGCCAGAGAAATGTTCTGGCCGCCCTTCCAAAGAAAAATGTCTGCGAACATAGACACGGAAGCTCATGATAAATATTGAAATAAAAAAAGTAGAGCGGACATATTTACAAATAAGATACACAGTACTCTAAATTCCAGGTAGCCAGTTGGCTCTCACCAAATTTCTGTGCTTTTTGCTAAATTTAGCAGCAAACCTGTGGTTACTCTCCACCATCAGCCCAGCTTGGAGAGGAACATGGCTTGCCGTCTGCACTGACTTTAAAGAGTAGAACCGGCGGGAAGCAACAGTCCCTTCTGAACTTCACGGGTCCAGTAATGGGAGGGACTTAGCTCCATCAGATGACCTTTCTCCTGCACTGGGAGAACATTCTCTCGAGGTCTGTGCTGTTCGCCACAGAGCCTCGGCAGCCACAGGTGCACGGCCGGGTTTCATCCGCACCGCTGGTGTTTTCTCTGTCGCTTTCTCACGTGGATCTTCCAACAGAGTCCTACTGCCCGGCCCCGAGGCAGACTGTCGGCTGGCTTCCCTGGTGCAAGGGCTCCCACCACGGCCTTTTGCAAGTTGCCACCGTGAGGGGTCGTGTGTGCCCCTGGGAGGGAGGCACGGCCGCTGACGGCCGCTCAGAGATAAAGAACCACGAGAACGAAGATAGTTGCAAACTGGGGAGAAGCGATGAGGAAGTGACAAGTTTTGAGTATTGATTAACTTTGTTTTCAATATAATTTGTTTTACTGTAAGTTTATAATAATCTCAATTTTAACAACGGTGGCATTTGATGACCATCACAAACATCCCAGCTAGGGGAAGCCAGCTCTGGACTTCACTGACTGGACTGGGCTCTGTACCTGCTTTCTTGCCCTTGGTGACAACACATCCCCACTGTCTACTGGCTGGGAGGGTTGACTCCAGGTCACCAGAGGCCTGAGTGACTGGCCCACACGTCTGTGAGCCTCAGGTGTGAGTGTTTCCTTGGCATTGTTTCTGCCATTGCTAAGCATTCAGGGCAGCCCGGTTTAATTAAGGGAATTTGGGGATCAAGTGAGGAACAGAGTGGCATCTTCGGAGAGAAGGGTTAACTCTGCTCCCTGAGGTCACACCAGTATCCAGTGGCCTTGAAGATGAGCCCTGATTAGTCCCTTGACTAAATATGCCCAAGAATGACCCAAGGAGCTTGTTAAAATGCAGTTCCTGGACCCTGTCCCTGGTGATTAGGATTCAGGGAAAGTCAGCGCATCCAGCCAGAATTTGGAGCGGGTCGGGTGCAGGGGGCTGCAGGCCACACTTGAGAACCGATGTGCCTGGCTGTCTGCGGATCCCTGGAGTCAGGCTGGAGATGGTCAGAGCCTGCAGCTTCAGACTCCCTCAGGAGGAAAGGACAGATCACCAGAAGCCCAAGGAGGGCTCAGGCAGGACTGGGGATGGAGTGGTGGAGGGCCAAGGGTCCTGGGCTGCTGGAATCTTGACCTTGAACTTAAGGTCTGTTTGTGCCTTTGTGGGTTCACATGGGATGATTGAACTGGACCCAGTTGCCTGGAAGCCTTTATTTCCCAAGACTTATGATCAGCACTATTTAAGAGACGAATAGCTACCGTTTATCGCGGGGCTGCTGAGGGTCAGGTGCTCTACATATATTATTGGTTATTCTCACCCCAACACTGCAAGAAGCCTGAAGCTCGGGGCCAGTCAGAAAGACTCTCTGAGGGCCACGTCCTATAAATAGCAGGAACCAGCTTGAGCCCGGGATAGTCAGCCTTTAATTTGATGTATATATTTGAGAGCAGGGCTTTCCAAACCCATGAGTCCATCCAGCAAAGCTTCTAAACCAGAACCCTGGGTGTGGTGCATAAACAATGAATCTTGGAGCACTGAAAAAAAATAAAAAAAAAAAACTTTTCAAAAATATATAAAAATAGTATATTAACCATTCCTTTTGATTTTATTTATTATTAGTTAGAGAGAGAGATCCAGCACAGGCAGACAGAGTGGCAGGCAGAGGCAGAGGGAGAAGCAGGCTCCCTGCCGAGCAAGGAGCCCGATGTGGGACTCGATCCCAAGACGCTGGGATCATGACCTGAGCCGAAGGCAGCCGCTTAACCAACTGAGCCACCCAGGCGTCCCTAACCATTCCTTTTTAAAGGAAATGTAATCAAATAGATCATCGCCTGCTTATCACATGGTGAGTTAATATGAGTTCGTGAAACTTTTGTTTCTGTGGATACATGTGTATGTGGGGTGGGGGCCAGGTCGCGGAGTAAGACACGCTCTTCCTGTGGCTTGTGCTCAAAGAGGGTTGAAAGACTGATTTGGAGATTCCTTCAGTGGAAGAGAAGTTGGCTCAATGACCTCTAAAATTCTGGGTGTCTCTGTGTGGAAAATGTAAAACAAAGTCCGCTCGGCCGTGAAGAAATCCATCAGATGGGTCATCGCTGCCTCCTATTTACGGATGTTTGTCAAATTAATGGCTGAACATTTGATCTGAATGAGCTCTGGGTTCAGGCTGGCGCTCCGAGAACACAGTCTTCTGCTGACATCTTTGAAGACTCAGATCGACCTTCTGTCACCAAGGAGAAACACGTGCCGAGTGTCGCAGACAAGACCAGTCCCCATTATCTGAAAACAACCCGGGCCTGCTCTCCGCCCCACAAGGGCTTTCCCATAAGCAGCTACATTTACCCTGAGAGGGAGGCAAGAGGAGACACTCCCAGCCCCCGGCCGTGCTAGACCACCTGCATCAGAGTGACCCCGGGGGCTTGTGAGAAATCCATCCCCGATCCCTGCCCAGCAGACTGGGGAGGGGTTATGAAGCCCCGTTCACACGCGTTCTCGGATGTCCTGAAGCTCCTCAGAGCAGGAGAGGCACTTACCAGCACCGGCCTAGTGAGCAACCTGAGCTCTCAAGTCAAGTTCAGGGGTCCCAACCCAGGGCCGGCCCTCCTAAGATTTTGGAAAAGAAACACATATAAGACAGATAAATTTGCCTAGTCAGCCGCCACTCCTTTAGCACAGGCTGAAGCCGTATGTGTTTGATGACTTCCTTTTGAACTGTTCTTATTCGGGGAACATTGGTGACTAACAAAGCAAAGCCATGTGCCTGAAGCCCTCTGGGGCACTTGGGCAGAAGAAGCCGTGTTTGGCAGCAGCTGTCCGCACGCCCAGCATGGCCCCTAGACGGGAAACCTGCGCCAGCGAGGTGGTCCAGCCCCAGCGCAGCGACTGAGGAAACTGACAAGCTCTCCCCCCATCACCTGCTTGTTCCCGAGTGACGGAAGCCCAGCAACGTGAGGCTTCGTGAGATAGCTTTTGTCCGTTGACTGTGGGTTTCTCCTGCCCCTCACTCCAGCCTAGAGCCACTGGCCAGGCCAGGGTGACAGGACTTTTTTTCAAGCTAGGGCAGGAGCCAGGGTTTTCTGACTCCCCACAGACCAGGTGACTTATGGCATCAAACCAGATACCGATACAGGTACAGGAGGGGGGGATTCCGGGGAGGAATCGTCACGAGCATGGGGACAGGGGTGGGTGACCATATTCCCCAAGGAGTATGTCTGTCTGCCCACTGACCACTGCTGCTTTTCTCCTCCCCTTTGTCTCATTGCAGGACACAACGGGCTGGTGGCTGTGAGTACCCCCGCCCCCACGCGCAGCTTCCCTAGCCCCTACACACGTGGAGGCTAGCCGAGGAAGCTGGCTCCGAGGAAGCCGGCAGGGTGCCAGCCAGGGAGAGGAGGGAGGCCGGCTTTTCTCCTTTCCCTGGCGCCAACCAGTGGCTTTCGAATGGGTATCCGCGGTAGTTAAGGAGGCTAGCAGGGCCTCCCTTTCCTTTCCTTAATGTACATGCATTTCCCCCATGACTGTGGGAGAGTCAGGGGGCTTTCAGAAGCAAGATGACGACGAGGTGGGAAAGTATGTAACTGGAAGAACCGGGAGACAGGTTAGAGCCTGGGATGCTGGGACCAGGTGGGGCCCTCCAACTACAGATCATGGGCAGCCCCCATGCTCCACAGCTGGGTCAAGGCTGAAGTACCCAGCAGCTACATGACCCCAAGTGCACCCCGGAGAAAGCAAGGAAGCCAGCCTAACAGAGGAGGCAGGGCCCTGCTCCCAACACCACTGGCTCCTCCATCCAAAGCTGAGCCAGGCCAGGGGTAGCCTAAGGCTGTGCTCTCAAACTCTGGTCCCGGCACCCCTCCAAGGCCGCCATGTGTGCTAGAGGGTGTTCACAAGACAAACTTGGAGTGTATCTCTGAAACAATGGCTGCCCCAGGATATCGACACAGGGGGACTCAGCATGTCGGGGAGGGAGGGCTACGAGACCGGTGGTCATTCTGAACACTTTCCCTGACATACTAGTTTTACTTGAACGTTTTACAGGGTGCATTATGTAACTCAACCGATCAGTAATTTAAAACATGGATTCTATGCTAATAGAAACACAGGTTCGTCCTCCAGCTCTGCCACTTTCTATCTGTGAAGGTCAAGGCAAGTCGTTTAGGCTCTCTGAGCCATGGTAGGATGGGAATAAAAACACCCACTCTCAGAGTTGCTGTGAAGCGAACAGAGGACATGCTTCAAGGACCTGCGATGCAAGGTCTCCCAGATGGGGACTCAGCCCAGGGAGGCCACCACCCCGGCCCAAGACCCAGGGCCCCCCGAGCACAGCCCTGTAGTTCATGGAGTCAGGGGATGACTGGCTGTGGGGGCCGGGAGGTAGGGGGGGTCGTGAGGCAGCCCAGGAAGGGGGGGTTTGGAAGAAACTGTTCTAGGATTTGAGCTCTGGTTGGATGACTGGGGGGACAGTCTGAGGATGCAGGGTCTGCTCTAGATTGGATACCGTCGGAAAGTGGGAACATCCCCTGTGACTGGGCATCTCCATAAATCTTACCTATAGGGGAGGGAGCCAATCGGAGGAGAGGGTGCCTGGTAAGGAAGTAGTAGCCACTTATTCCAGCTGAGAGAGGTGTAGGGTATTTTGTGGGTGACTAAGAGCCCTTGTTTGTACTCAGAATTGTGAAGTGTGAATTGTGAAGTGAAAATTGTGATTTTCAGTGGCCTCAGAACCTGCTTATCCGAGGTGTCATCATTCTGTGAGGCTGTTCGTGGCTAATGTGAGAACAACACGGTGTACCTTTGAGGGCCAGGCTGTGTCCCAGTACCAGGGCAGCTCTGCTTTCTTCCTCACTGGGATGGGTCAGGAGTAGAGGTCCTCAGTCCAGAGCCTCTGGGTTCAATTCCCAACACCTCTACTCAGGAGCTCCATGAGCCTGAGGCAAGCTGTTAACCTCCTTGGGCCTCTATTTCCTCATCTGTGAGATGGGGAGAATCATAGTGCCCACCTCTAGGGTTGTGAGCTGGATTAAACAGTGTCTGGCGTGAACTTTTATTAATTTACTTTTTAAAGATTTTATTTATTTGACAGAGAGAATGAGCACCAGCAGGGGGAGCAGCAGGCAGAGGGAGAGGGAGAAGCAGGCTCCCAGTGTGGGCCTGGATCCCAGGCCCCTGTGGTCATGACCGAAGGCAGATGCTTAACCAACTGAGCCACCCAGGCACTCCTGCCTCTTGGTGCTTGTGAGAAGGCATGAGGCTTGCCCCGACCTGGAGGAGCTGGGCTGCTCAGGCAGGGCTGGGCACGGTGCAGTAGGACTTCACAGAGCCAGGCCATGCAGGAGGGAAGGTCACATGGAGGGGCAGGAACATCCTGTCACGCCTTACAAGACATCTGGGCAAGTGGGAATTTATGGAGGAAGCAAGGGAATGGCATTTCCAGAGGCAGGAACAGCATGAGCCTAGGGGCAGCGGCCATCCCTATAGCGGGACCCCTGAGCCAGCAGGTTGGTCCCCAGGATGAAAGGAGGGCCCTGTGTGCCCTTCAGGCGGCGTACCTGCAGAGACTGGGGGTGGACACAGCCGTCTTCGAGAGACGCCCTGTGATCGGGGGTGCAGCTCTCACTGAGGAGATCATCCCAGGTGAGCCCTGAGAGGTGATGTGGGGGTGGCAGAGGGGACCGCTGGTGACCACTGGTGACTGTCTTCACTGGATTCTGTTTCAGGGTTTAAGTTCTCCCGAGCGTCCTACCTCCTCAGTCTGCTGAGGCCGCAGATTTACACCGACCTGGAGCTGAAGGTACAGCCCCGAGGGCCCAAAGGTTGGGGGGGGGGATGTTCCAGCTTCTCGACCCGGGTGAAGGCTCCCTATTTTGTGCCCACGTGGTTCCCTGCACCTGGGGTGTCTCTTCCATCGGAGGGTTTGTCTGCCCCACATGCTCTCCTCAGCACAGGCCCACACATGGGCTTTGTCTAGCCTACCCGCGGTCTCAAACATGGGAAATTCACAGAAAAAAAATGGACATCTTTTGAAGAACAAGCCTTGGTGTCTTGCATGGGACTTGGGTCCCAGCTCTGCCGGGCCCCATCCCTTCCTGGCGCCTCGTCTGGCCCTCGCCGAGGACCTGCCTGAACCCTTGGGCCTCCAACAAAAGCCTGATTTCTGCCCTCCTTAAACTTTAGGTCCTGTTACCCCTGTGGGCAGCTTGAGTCGGAAGTTGGCCCCCAGGGACTTTCACCTCCTCTGATCCCCCGGGCTGCTCTGAGGGAGTCCCGAGAATGCTCAGTGCCCCTTGCTGACTTCTAGTCAGCTGAACCTCGGTCCACAGGCTGGCCCAACTCGGCCCTGTCCTTTCAGATTCCTGTCGCCCCCCCTGCCTCTTTCGAAAGCTGGGTGACTACATCCCTGGAGCCCACTTAGCTTCTCCCCGCTGGATGTCTCTGTCACCTCCACTCGGGAAGAAGGGTCCTGTGTGTCATCCGTATGAGAAGCTGTGAGCATTTGAGCACAAACTTTGCTCTAAATTGAAAGTTTGAAGTTAGTGAGACATTCAGCCACTGTTGCCTACTGAGAGAGGGAGTGCGTGAGCGAGCCACCCGCCAGGCAGGACGGGATGAAGTCCAGCCGAGGCCCGGGCAAGGGTCTCCGGTCTTCAGCCCGTGCCAGGCTACAGCTAAAGACAGCTTGCAAACACACCAGCTATGCACAGTGGCAGACGTGGCTGCGGGTGGGGACTGTGGGTACACCCTCCTTTTTGAAAAATCTAACTTACGAGAACTCAGGGTCACAGAATAGAAATTTTCATGTGCGTATTCTCTTTATAAAATTAAGTCACTCATTTGAGGGGCACCTGGCTGGCTCAGTCGGTTAAGCGTCTGCCTTCAGCTCAGGTCATGATCCCAAGGTCCTGGGATTGAGCCCCATGTCGGGCTCCCTGCTCAGTGGGGAGTCTGCTTCTCCCTCTTCCTCTGCCCCTGCTCCTGTGCTCCCTCTCTCTCCCTCTCTCTCCCTCACACTGTCTCTCTCCCTCAAATACATAAACAAAATCTTAAAAAAAAAAAAAAAGTTACTCCTTTGAAAATGGCTTCTTTCATAGGGTTTCTTTAACTAGGAAACCCCCCACTGAATTAAGTATATGCTTTGACCACCTGTCACGGGCTGCATTAATAGGAGCATGGTGCTCAAATCAAGGGAGAAAACAGTCCTGCTTCGTGGTACACAGAACTAACTCCACATGGAGTACGGAGCACCTTCTCTAACAGGACACTGACAGGCTGGACAGCATTTCTAGGAGGGCAGCTAAACTCTGGGAATGTTCTATTTCCAAACAACAGTAAAGAACAGTTATTTCAGCAGTGTCACAACTCGGGCTCCGAGCTCTAAGGCTCTAGCTACAGGTCTTCACCTGTGAGGCAGGAATGTTAGTGTCCCATTCTATGATGAGGGAACCAAGGTTCTGGGATGTTAGGTAACGACAGAGAACTTGAACGAGGCCTAGCTGCCTCCCACTGCCCGTTCTTGGGCTCCCATGTGCCGGCACAGGCATCCTAGAGCCATCCTGCTCAGCCCCACGCCTTCCAGCACATTGCAGTTTGCAGTGGACAAGGTCACAGACGGGAGCTTCCCACACAGCCCAGCCTGAGCTCACAGACTCTGGGACCTAACGGGCCAACTTGAATCCCTCCCTGATGGTCTTACTAGCTGCCACATGGTGCCTCGTCTTCCTCATCAGCAAGATGAGGATGGTAAGGGTACCCACCTCATAAGGCTATTGTGGCGGTTAATAGATTTGTCTGTGGCATGCTCTGTACCCCAAAATTGTCAGCTAGCATTAAGACTCCCGTGTCACATTTGAGAACCTGAGGTTCCAGAAAGACAAGACAGCCTCCCCGGGGCCTGTCCCCAGTTAGACCAAGCCCTCACCTAAAGTGTGAGTCTTGGCTTTGGTGCCACTGCCTCTCTTGCCATCCTTGAGCCAGAGAATGATTTTCCCCTCCCACATGGGGCCTCCACGGGGCCCATCTTCTGGGTCTCAGTTTCCACAGCTGTCACCGAGAGCATCAGATTGGATCACCTCCTGGTTCTGTCCACTAGATAACAGGTTTGCTTTAAAAATGGCTCCACAGGGGCACCTGGGTGGCTCAGTGGGTTAAAGCCTCTGCCTTCAGCTCAGGTCATGATCCCAGGACCCTGGGATCGAGCCCCGCATCGGGCTCTCTACTCAACGGGGAACCTGCTTCCCTTCCTCTCTCTCTGCCTGCCTCTCTGCCTACTTGTGATCTCTGTCTGTCAAATAAATAAATAAAATCTTGGGACGCCTGGGTGGCTCAGTTGGTTAAGCAGCTGCCTTCGGCTCAGGTCATGATCCCAGCGTCCTGGGATCGAGTCCCCCATCGGGCTCCTTGCTCGGCAGGGAGCCTGCTTCTCCCTCTGCCTCTGCCTGCCTCTCTGTCTGCCTGTGCGCGCTCTCTCTCTCTCTCTCTCTAACTAATAAATAAATAAAATCTTAAAAATAAATAAATAAAATCTTTTAAAAAAATGACAAAGGTCCAATTTATGAGAAAGTCCTAGAATCAGTTGAAAAAATTGCTCATATTCAATTAGTTATACTGGAAGCCAGTCTTGGGTCCCTTATTTGGGGTGGGCTATCGATTCATTCATTCAGTAAATTCTTCTGAGGCCCTGCCCTGTGTCTGGCGCTGGGAGAAGCCCTTGGGGATATGGTGGTGAGGGAGGGGGCAAGGCTTCTGCCCTTAGAAAGAGGACTTCAGGTAGAGGAAGTAGTACCTGAAGAAAGGAAAACAAGACAATATGATAGTGAGAGACCAGAGGTCTAGCCTGGACTGGCTGACCAAGACAGCTTTCCTGAGGAGGTGACATTTGAGCTGACTCGCAAACGCTAAGGAGTTACCGGCCTTGTGGTCACCTGAGCAGAGGGTGTTCCAGTCAGAGGGAGTTAGAGATGGACAGGCCCAAGGTGGAAGAAAGCAGACAAGGGATGGGGCAGCAGAGGGTGTGAGAGAGCGGCCGGGACCAGGTGAGATAGGGCCTTGTAGGCTGTGAGGGAGGGACTCAATTTATCCTGAGTGCCATGGGCAGAGGAAGAGGAGAGATGGGGTTTGTAACTTCACGAAAGGTCAGTCCACCTGTTGGGTGCTGTGGCATGTGGTGGAAGCAGCTGTGGTCTCACGGAGACGGGCGAGGCAGCAGCTACAGGGGTCTACAGGATGGCAGCTTGGGCTGAGGGGCAGTGGAGATGGAGAGAAGCACACAACTTCCGGAGAGACTGGGCCAGTGAACTGTGGTGATGGATGGGATGAAGGGGAAGGAAAAGGAGAAACTAAGGATGCTTCCTGGGTGAGAAAGAGTTTACTAAGCCAAGAGAGCGAAACCAAGCTGGAACTTCCTCCAGCTTGGATCAGAGACATTTCCCCAAGTTGGTGTGCGAAAGGACCCCGGAGGTCTCCCAGCCCAACCCCCTACCAATGTTTAGGTTCACCTCCACAGCGTGCTCCATCCATGGCGATCCCGCCATCTGGAATATCTCCGGCTTGGGTAAACGTCAGTTGTAATTGTTGGAGAGGGCTTTTGGTTTCTTTGTATTTTCTAGAATTTCTCCTCACAGAACTTGTTTCTGCTTCTGGACATGACCCCTGTCTGAAACATAGCATTCATTTATTCAGTCAACAGAATACATGTTAATTGTAGTACCTTGGGGGCTGGGGATAGAGCCCTGAGCAAAGGGACTATGTCCCTGAGCCCACAGAGCTTATAGTCTTCCGGGGTTGGGTGGGGGGGACACAGGGAAACTAACTATGCGGTTAGTCAGGTGGCAGTGAGTGTTTCAGAGACAAAGCAGGCTCAGGGGGCCGGGAGTGCGAGGTGTGTAAGGGAGGTCTTGCCTCCCAGGTGATAGCAGTCCCTGGGGAGGGAGCTGGCCATGTGTCTGGGAAAGAAGTCTCTAGATGCCAGATTCACCAGGTTAAATGCATTAAAGATGTACAGCTTTCAGTATGCTGATCATCCCTCAATAGAGTGGTTTCAGAAAAAAAGCCTCTCTGGTGGGAAGAATAAGTCTTATCTTGGGGGATAGCACAGGTCCCTTTTGTATTATCTATACTTCACCAAAAAAGTAGCTGTGCTCTTGGAAAGTTCTGTTTGCCAGTCAAATATTTGTAAATCAAATGATATTTTAAATACTTTGAGGGAACTTCCCTTTAAAGTGACCCTGGAGTAAATGAGTCTGCAAAGTAAATAAAAATTTTTGATGTGAATAATTTATCTACCTTATAAGTATGGATTTTCACATAACCATTACTTTCTTGTGTCTTTCTACATTTTAATTATTTATTTCTGAAGTGGGGGTAGTTATAGACCAATGCTGAGAGACAAAGCTTTGGAGTCACAGAGATGTGGTTTTGAAATCTAAGACCCACCTCCCAAGGTGACCTTGGCCAACTTCTTTCCCTGCTCTGAGCCTCTGTTGTTGTATTTGTGCAATGAGGATGACTAACTTACAGTCATTGTGAGCTGATCGTTGTAAACCCCAGGACAGTCACTGGCACAGGGTAGCATGGTGTGCCACGATGTGGCGTGGCGGGGTTCAGTGTGGCATGGTATGGTGTGGCATGGTGGGGTATGATGTGGCCTGCCGAAGGATGCCTGGGTAAGAGCGCTTTTGTATATTTGCATTAAAAAATAAGAAGCAGCAGCACCTGCCTTGGGGAACTGTACTCAGGTACCCAAATGGCTGCAAACAATCACAGAGGAGTCAAGGGCAGAGGACACAGATCCCTTCAATTGTTGCTATGCTGTGTGTGTTCTGCAGAAACACGGGCTGAAGCTTCATCTTCGAAACCCCTACTCCTTCACCCCAATGCTGGAAGAGGGCTTGGGGAGCAAGGTGCCCAGGTCCCTTCTTTTGGGCATGGACATGGCGGAAAACCAGAAGCAGATTGCCCAGTTCTCACGGAAAGATGCCCAGGTAGGGAAAGGGACCAGCGACAGATCTCCTCCTCCCTCGCCAGCCTGTAGGTGGCTCTTAAAAGGAATTGGGCCTGGTTGGATCATCCAACTAGCATGTTGTCCAAAGACCATGAGGGCTTGGACAGGCCATCTCACCTGCCCTAGGAGGGCTCCAGTCTGTGGCAGCCTCTGATCTCAGGCTCTTCAAAGAGGAGGGGATGGAGAACACTGATTACGACCAGCGGGCACTGGGGGCACCTGGGTGGCTTAGTGGGTTAACCGTCTTCCTTCATCTCAGGTCATGATCCCAGGGTCCTGAGCAGGAAGCCTGCTTCTCCCTCTACCCCTCCCCATCCACTCATGCTCACTCTCTATCAAATAAATAAAATCTTAAAAAAAGAAAAAAAGACCAGTAGACACTGGACAACCTCAAACCTGTGTGTGTTCAGTATGAGGCCACTGTTCAGGTGGTCTCTGCCAGCTGAATTTCAAAAGGGAATCCACTGGTATGTACTTATACTGTATGTGCTTTCCATCTCGCCTGCCTTTGGAAAGAACTGCAGGTGCTTATCAGTGGTAGAGCCCATGAAAGCCAAAAAGAAGGATGAAGGGAGGATCAGAGACAATTAAGGATGGAATGAACTGGATCAGGCATTTAGGACAAGAGAGTTATAATAAATATTCATAGGATTTGGCATCACTCCCCTGGCAGCCTAGGCAAGAAATTGTGCAGGATGGCGCGCAGGTCTGCTGGAAGGCAGACATACGTCTGAAGGAGAATGCACATTTTTTTCCTGAGAGTGCATCATAAGGAACTTGTTGGGTAGCTTCACGTATGCGAGCCGTAGAATAATGTTATGGGCCTGGTGTGCCTAGTTTTGCAGATTTGAGATTCTTTGAAGGGACAGATATTGCTACCAAGCCTAGGTACAACCTGTAGGCATAGCATGAACTCCTGTCTCACTGAGGACTTTTCCAGAAGAATACCTAGATTAACACAATCCACGTGTGTTGCTTTTTGTACTCTAGTATTGGGTAAAACCAAGAGAACCACGGACACTCAGTATCTCTCCTCAGCCCGGGACTTCTAGACCTGGGTGATGATCCGAATCACCTGGGGGGCTTGCTGTCTTTTCTGTGCAGTGGTCAGGGGCCAGAGCCTCCAGCCCCTCCTCCAAACCCTGACCATCTCAGGTGCCCTAGAGAGGAGCACAGGACGAGGCCATGTTGCTGGGCCTAGAGGACAGTGGCTGTAGCCTGGCATGCTAGTGACCACAGGAGGAGGAGGCAGGGGCCACCTCCCAATGTGGAAAGTAAGGAAACATTTCTGGCTTTGTCTTCTCACATTGTCACATTGAGGGCCTGCTGTAGAGAAGGCTACTTAAGGTCATTTGTATCAAGACTTCTCAAACGTACTTCAGTGCAGAACTTTCCTTTCTGCAACCTAATTAAAATTCCATGGATGTATTCATGAGTATAGAGGAATGAAAAATTGAAAGCTGGGGTCTGAGGATCAAGATAGGGCCCTCGGTGGCACAGGCATCCATCCCTGCTCCTATCGCCCACCCAGTGAAGGAACTGGGTGTGTCCTAACCACACTATTGAAATGGATTCTGAAGGAAGGAAGGAAGGGAGGGAGGGAGGAAGGAAGGAAAGAAGGGAGGGAGGAAGGGAGGGAGAAAGGAAGGAAGGGAG
>RCUC01103449.1:0-11359 GCA_003697995.1 Taxidea taxus jeffersonii
GTTTCCTTCCATCCCAAACTTGCTCCTTTGTAGTCTTCTGTATCTCAGAAAATAACAACCTCAATCTCACTGTTGTCCAATACAAAACACTGGAGTCATCCCTGAAATCTCTCTTTATCTCACATTGCATTTCAATCCATCAGTAAATCTGATGGATCCTGTATTTCAAACTACACCCAGGACCTAACCACTTCTCACCAACTCTGTCACAACCACACTGACCCAAGTCACTCTCACATCTGGTCTGAATTCTGGTGTAGTTTCCTCCTTAACTAGTCTCACTGCTTTTGTCCTTGTTCCCCTCCAGCCATTTCTCAACACAGTAGTCAGAGTGATGCTTTAAAAAAGGAATGCAAATTGTGTCAGTCCTCTGCTCAGAACCCTCCAGTGGCTTCCCATCTCACTCAGAATAAAAGCCAGAAGTCTTTCTGTAACTGCTGTTGCCTGACCCCCTGTGCTTCCCCAAGCTCATCTTCTGTGACTTTTCAGCTTATTCACTCTGATTGGCCACTGGCATCTTCGGTAATCCTTAAACAAATAAAGCATATTCCCACCTGAGGGCTTTTGCATTTGCTGTTCTCTCCACTTGGGTTGCTCTCCCTTCAGATGTCCCTGGCCCTTTTCCCTCACATTCTTAACGATCCTGTCCAAATGTTACCTTATAAAAGAGAATTTCCCTCACCAGCCAGTACCTCACCACTACCAGCGTCCATTCATGCCCAGTGCTCTATTTTTCCTCAGAACATCTCTCACCACTGACATACACATGTATTTTATATATTCATTGCCTATCTTCCCTCACAGCTATGAGCCCCATAAGTTTGTCAGTTTTGCTTACTGCTAAATACTACTGGTCGAGAACCCCAGATCATCCTTATTTTTATCATTCCCTTCATCTTAGGATAATTCAACCATCAAATAATGTATACTTACACTCTCATCACTAAGCTCAATTATAGTATTCAAGGCAAATCAATGCCAACAAAGAAACAGAGGTCTGATGAGAAGAGGAATTTCAAAGACACTCAAACCAATAGCTAAACCTAGAATCAAATAGAAAATGAAAAGCACCTTTCCCACCACTTAGCTTCCCTTCCCTATTTCCACACCATACTAAAACTATCATACTGCACTCTTAATGCCCCCTGGAGTTTGCCTTTTATTGTTCCCATTAACAGATACAAAAATTGAGGCAGAGATCAAGAGGAGAGAACTGCCCAGAAAAACTGACAGAGAAGTGCTATTCTGAGGTGGTTTATGGCCATGATTAAATACACAAAGACACGGAGTAAAGGGGAATAAAGGAGGAAACAGTTTTGTATCTAATAACCTGACTTTTATCTCCAGTCGCTTTAGCTATTTAGTATGTGTGAAGGAGAAGGATCCTGAAAAACATATCAAGCTGGCTTACAAGCACCAGATCTGAGGGCCGGGGGATTTTTTTTAACCATTCAAGTTCTGTCCATTTGCTATAAGAAGCAAATCTGGCTTTGAGCCCAACTCCTATAACGGAAGATTAACATGATAACCAGTTCCACTACTTTCCCTCCCCAAAGACTCATCCTTAACTTCCTTTTGCTAAATCACAAAGTGTGTTTTTCATTTGCAGTGAAAATGGGGGCGGTGGGGAGGCGGGGTGGAGAGAAGATGTAGTTTCTTATAACCATCCCCCCTAATTCAAAAAAAGACTCATCTTAAAAAATCAAACTTAAGCAATAGTCATTTTTTAGTTCTTCTATAAAAAAGTGGAATAATTTACTTTTTATTACAGAGAAAAGTTTTTGTTTCTTTAAACACCACTTGAAATAGTTTCAAAGTGTTGGGAAATCAGTACATGAATCAAAGACATATCCAAGGAATCCTGTAAATTTTAGTGAAATCCCGTTTGCCACAGATTTGGAGCATTTTCCCTCTGTCCTTTTGAACTTGTTTCTGTTATGCTGCTCTTGCAAAATACCCTTATATATACTTTAAAACCTCTGACAGTGCAGTTCTCTTCATAGCTCACTCGCAAATCATTTGGTCACTAGCTGGGGATATGCAGGTGGGTGGGGAAGGGAACTGGGTAATCTTCATTATCAGAATTGCTCCTTTTTCTCCAAGATTCTGAAAAGAGCCTTGCAGACCCAGAGATCGTGGCCTTATTTGTAAGACGATCCAAATCTAACATAAGCTCCAGGAACTACACATGCCAAAATATAGAATATATAGGCATAGGCCTCCAAATCTCACTGGCCTGTAAGAAATGATGTAAATAGGACTAGTAACCATGAGTGCACAGAAAATATGTAAGTAGGGGACAGGGGAAGGGAATAGGCTCTAAGAAAATAGATCTTGTTTTGATTTCAATTTCTATTTTAATATGAAAGCCATAGAGTTTTTATCACCTAATCCCAGCCTACAGCTGATGGTTAATCTTGGCCACCCAAGAAGACATCTTAGAAACATAACAAAATATATTGTTACCAAATGGTCTCATAAGATTTGGTAGTGTGTGTGTACACTTGTGGGACTAGACTGCTCAGTTCCTAATATCAAGACTATCCTTAACCCATCCGGAGACTTGTCAGCACTACTTAAGGAGGTCCTCGGGGCCTAATCCCAAATTCGAGATCCTTTTCCCTCTTTGAAATCCAAAAGGGTAGCTAATGTCATTTATCTAGAAAATATATGGCCAACAGTTAAAACTTGGCATGATGTCAACTCAAGTATTCCATTACCAGGCACAGAAAAAGTCCTTTGGAGAGGAAAAGGCACCTGGAGGCTCTTCTATTTGGCCTTAGTTCAATTCTTTAGGTGTTTGTTGAATTGAACAATGCACAGTTCTAGGCGTATTGACTTTTTTTTCTCAACACCATAACCTAATGTTGACAAAGGGACTGACAAACAAAACATATGTAACCATCTCAGCTGCTAAAGTCAAACACAGGGAACTACTAATGCCCCTCAAAGTTCTGAGCTCCAGGCATTACCTTAAAATTAGCAGGCCTTTTGGCAAAGTCTGAGGGTTCTTTCATTTGGTGAAGCTACGTTTAACAAAACTATCTATACACCAGGATGGTCAAAAGTCACCACAAAGTCTACGCAAGGGCAAAACCCAAATGACTCTCCCTTTAGACATCAATGAAGGATGCTAACAAGAGATCCTTCTCCTAGGGCCATTGACAGGTGCTTTACTGAGCATTCAGCTTATGTGAACTCCACACACACACAAACACCTTAGGCAAATTGTAAGTGTATCAGAAGCTTACCTTCCCCTGACTCTCATCCTTCCTCCTCTTTCTATGGGTCTTCAGCACAGATGATACAGATTTCTCTGAACTCCTACACAGATTGCTGTCCGTGAGCTCTCCAGTTACAGTGGGTTTATGATGCCTGCCCAGTTGGATGCCTCTGACACAAATGCGGACTGTGCTATCACTTCCTTCCAAAAAGAAGCACCTGCGGACATGCTGAGTATACAGCAGGTATACCTTTGTTCTGGTCAGCGAATGAGTGAGTGATTGAATTCGGTGAGTGAGCAAAAGACCACCGCCTACATTCTTTCCTCTCTAACAAGAGGTTTTCTCTGACTATCCACTATGGCTTTTCCTTCACTTTTCTTTCTTTAACTTTACATTTTCTCTTCAGGGAATCGGGAAATTCGACAACTCTTTTTCCCTTATATTTGTTCTCTTACTTTCACATTCCCAATTTTATTTTGTAGTCAGGATCTGTGATTTCTCATCTCACAATGTTATCACTCCACATGGATAGAGTGTGGGCCTACCTTTCCAAGCGGCCCTCACTGCACACCAGGGGAGCTCCTTTCCACTGTTCCTCTCCTCATGGCGGCCTTTTTCACCCATTTTCTGATTGCATGCCCAGGCCTCTCACATCTGAATTAATTTGCCCTACTTATTTGCACATATCAATATGGTAACATGACCTTAAAAACCCCTCCCAAACTAACAAAGGTAATCTCCCTGTCACTGCTATAGAAAAACACTCTTAAAAGAGTACAAAACTGGGTTTCAAAGCATGATAGGATTGCACACAGTATAAAAAGGAAAAGGAAGCTCAAAGCCTCTGAGATACTATAGAGACTGCCTCAGGAAAAGAAAATCACCTATATCGTTACATGTCTTCTAGGTCCTATATCTTTGATAATGTAAGAATATAACTTCTATAATGGAAAATAAATGTACTTGAATGCTACTCAGAACATCAACTAAATGAGAAGATTCATTTTTTCTCACTTCTAATCCTATCACCATGTGTGTCGTGAATGATCAAATACGAGGGAATTTATAAAGGTCTTAGAAATACTTTCAGGTCATCGATCTGCTCGCTGAAGGTGAAGAAAAGAGAGAACAGAACCTGGAGTTTTTACCATTTCAAACGCTACTTATCCTAGGGCAAAAGGCTCCATCTTCTCATTTCCTAGTAGATAATCCATATTTACGGGTTCCCCCAACTCACTTTTTCTTAACAACCATAGCTGGTGATGAGTTTCACTGCTGGGGACAGGCAGTGGTCTCGGCTGGGGCAGTAGACGAGCTGGGTGTAAGATCCAGCGCTGACACTTGACTGTATGTAACTAACTAGGGCCAATCATAGCTCCCTGAGCATTAGTTTCTTCATCTGTGAAGTTAAGCTTTATAAGGTTGTTGGGAGGACAAAATGGAATATGTGAAAATGCATTATAAGCTACTTGTAAAAGGAACACTGAGTATTTATTGAATGTTTAGTATGTTATAATCTCTGTGCTAAGAACTCCACGTACCTACTCTGAATGTCAGCATTACTTAAGAAAGGCTTTGGGGCTTACCTCAAATTCAAGATCCTTTTTCCTCTTTGAAGTCCGAATGGGGAGCCATTGCATTTATCTAAAAAGTATTTGCGTAATAGTTAAGACTTCATTTTACATAATAGGAAACTGAGTCTGAGGTAAGTTATTTACTTTATCCCAAGACCCATAGCTAGCACAGCTCAAAGCCCCCAATCAAACCAGGTCTGTCTGACCCCAAGTTTTTAGCTACTATCCCATTTTTTATTACAGAATTCCTTTAACAGCTCTGAAATACCAAGTGGTGAGATGCCATGAAAACTCTTTGTTCTTTTCTTCTTCCAAAGTAATTATGAGGAACCAAATTGGTAACAGGCATGAAGACATTTGGTAAACTATAAAGGGCTAAACAGAAGTAGGTTACTTCAGTTGCTCACCTCTCTCCAGCAATAAAAGGGTGTGGCTATGCTGTTGATAGGGTTTATTATGTTAAAGCAAGTGTATTGAGTGAACAGTACTCATTCCTGTTTATAGAAAGCCTAAGAATGACCAGGGGAATTTCCTATTTATATGTGAGCCATGGATTACTTCATGTTTTATATAGTAAAGTTATAGTCATAGTTTTGTTTTGTTTTTTTTTTTTTTTAATCTAGAATTTCCTGCAGCTGGCAATTCCAATGCTACATGGCCTAAACTACCTCCACATCAGACAGACTGGGTTGTACCTAACACCTCTCTCTCCAGGCCCTCTGCTGGGCTCCAGCACTGGCTACTTTTAAACCAAATCCTAAGTCCCCACAAAACAAGAAGGAGATAATGTAACTTTATTACTTTTATCTTTCAAAAGTCCTTTATCATTTGCTACCCCTAGGAATGCTGAGGTTATCAGGGGAAGGTGCTTTGGCTTCATTTTATAAGAAGAAAAATAAAAAGGAGAAAGAACAAGGCATTTATCTAGTCTTATAGGTAAAATGTGCTGGAGTTGAGACAAATTCAAGATCTCTGAATGCCCCCATTTTGCACTCGCAGATATTTATCTACTTTGACATGATTCTATCTTTGTTTCTATGCCACTTCTTTCAAAAATATCTACATCTATTCAATACTACTCACTTCAATAAAAAGTTATTGAAAATCAGTTTTATACCAGGCATGTTGTAGGTACTGGAAACTGAAAGAGGAAAAGACAGTCTGTGGACTGAAAGATTCCCAGTCTAGAAAAGGAACAGACACACCTGGCTACCAGGCAATTGACCGTAGTATAGTGAACTAGAGGGCTATTTTAAAATCTTTCCGATGATGAAATGGAAGGCTTGCTACAACCAGAGGAGTTTTAGACATCGGCTGGCAGCTGAGGAGTTCTCTGGTGAGAGTGTGATGGATATAGGCCACCTTGAGAGAAGCATGGGTCATATAAGAGTGCCTGGGCAGGGAACAGGACAGATGGGTCCAATATAGTCCTCCCAGTTTCCCCATATTCCCTCTGGAATAACTAGCCTATCCTTTGTGACTTTTGGTGGCCTGGTTCTGGCAAGTGCTCTAGCTGCTTCTTCCAATCACATCTCTGATTTCTACCACAAATGCCAGACCTATCGAATCCTTTCCTCTACCCAAGACTCCCAGAGGCCAAGAGTCCAGTGTGTTCTCTCAAACCCTCTGCCCTCTTCTCACTTAGGAAAAACTATGCCCTGATGCTAGAAATCCTTATAGAACCGGCATATCTGGGCCTCACTTTTTTTTTCTGAAGACACAAAGAAGCAGAATCCATAGCCCAAGAACAACTCTGCTGGGAAAACCCCAAAGGGTGACCATGAACATCTCAGGTCTAAGAAATGGGCAAAGCCTATTGGAATAGGAAACCCCAGGAACTGACTACAGAGTCAACACACAGATTCTTGCTTTTCAGTATGCATAATTGTGTATGGGGTGACCCTGAACATGACCTGCTCTGTTCTCTCACTACAGGGAGCATAGCTGACTGATGGACCATCTACTGCCTACTGGGTCACTGCCATGTTCGAACCTAGGCCATGGTTCCAGCAGGCTGCTCCCAGCCAGGGACAGAGCATGGCAGGGAAACAGTGCAAGCTTTCCCGTGAGACTCCAGACTTCTAACAGGTTACCTGAGCATCAGGACTGGACTCTGCTTTGGAAAACCCTGGCAAAACCTTTCTTGAAACTGCTGTACAGTCTGGGACTCCTCACACCACATCTTTTTCCTCTTTTCCTTCAAGTTGTCAGACCTGTATCTTCATTGGAATGCTCTCCCTGCCTGATCCTACCCTTCCCCTTTATTCTCCACAGGCCTGTCCCCCAGTGAGTCTCCAGCACATCTAATCCCACCTTGATAACTGCTTCTTTAGAGGACCAGAATTTACACAGTGTGTTAAACAGTGTTCAACTAACCCAAACTGTGACAACGGTACAGTATAGGATACTCTGAGCTAAGAAATAAAAGCAAATAAAGCCACAAAAATATGGCTTGCTGGCATGTAAGTAATAATAATTACAGGAATTTATATGAACTGCTCACCATGTATGCCTAACTATATGAGGACAAATCACAGTCATGCACATCATTGAACAAATTAGCTCTGTTGTGTTTGATTATGGCGCTAACAGCAGTGTTTGAATCTACTAAAAATGACCAAAACTTTTTTTAAAGATTCAGAGAAACAATGTAAACAAAGACCAATTGTCTTCAAAATCCACGTATCAGAAAGAAACAAACTTTAATGGATCTCCTGAAGACATTTAGTAGCAAAGATTTTTCCTTCTTGCGTCTCACCTTGAATTATAAGATTTCAAGTATAAGGAAAGAAATCACCTTCATTTCCTGCGTGTGATTCTTTCATTTTTGTTTTTCTTCCAGCCCAATATTGCCTTCCTGGGATTGCTCCACATTCCCTAATGAAAATGGCTTCATAAAGCCGTTCATGCTCTCCAGGGCACCTGAGCCTAAGACTGTGAATGGGGGTACCTATTCTACTAGCACAGAATGTGCCCAGGAGCCTGGCCCCACACACAGGCAACAGCTTGTGCTGCCTGAATCAAAGAGCCCACAAGCTCCGGTGAAACTCAGGCAGCTGCAGGTGAGCTTAACCATATTCCCCATCTGTGAACACACAGTCTGTTTACCTCTTTGTGAATCAATGCCAACCAGGGTAAGCACTCTCTTACAGGGTGAGACAGGAAAGGTCAGAAGTTCACAGGGAATGCCAAGCCCTCCCCCCAGGTTACATACTATAGCGACTCTTAGCTTTGGGGTTTGGATAAAATCTCTACACCAGCCTTTTTGCTTTGACTCACACTGAGAAGCTATGATGGGATGGGTATCTTCCCAGGGCTCTGAGGCTTCCTAAGACAAAGTAGAAACTGCCAAGTAGACCATATTTGTGCAATAAATCTTCCAATACTCTGGTAAAGATGGGGGGGGTAACATTTCTTGAAGTTCTACTATGAAGGTAATTATCTAGGCCTTATCCTGGGTATTTTACAAATCTTACCATACTTAACTCTCATTATAACCCCTTTTCCTGATTAAAAAAATTAGGGTCACAGAAGTTAAATAATTTATTTAACATCACACAGACAGAAGTGGCAAAATCAGGATTCCAACAACGCCCTGTTGAACTCCCAACTTTTCTTTCTCCTTCACCATGTTACCTCTCAGGAGTTTTCTCTGAAGATAAAGGGAACTTTGGGTCACCTAGATATTAGTTTCCTATTGTGGCTGTTGCAAGTCACCATAAACTTAGTAACTAAAAACAACATAAGTTTATCATCTTACAGTTCTAGAAGTCAGAAAAGTCCAAAATGGGTCCAACTGGGCTAGAAGCAAGCTGTGGACAGTACTACATTCCTTCTAGAGGCTCCAGGTGAGAGGCATTTCCTGCTTTTTCCAGCTTATAGGGGCCACCCATATTCCTTTCCCCATGGCCCCATCTTCAATCTTCAAAGCACATCAATGCAACCTCTGCTGTCATTGTCACACTGCCTTTGTCTGGCTTTGACCCTTTAGCCTCCCACTTACAAGGACCTGTGTGATTATGTTGGGCCCCACCGGATAATCTCCCCATCTCAGTGTCCTAATTTAATCCCATGTGCAAGGTATGTAAAGGAACACATCTGCAAGTCTGGGGATTAGCGCAAGGACATCTTGGGAGACCATTTTCTGTCTACCACATAGCCTGTCTCTGTCTCCCCTTTTGTGTCCTCATGCAGAGCTTGCACAAGATGTTTCCTATCAGTCTAAATCAAACAAAATCTCTTGGAGACTTCTACTGGATCTTAAAACCTCCAAATCGAGCACCATTTCTTTGTATATAATGGTACATATCTACCACCTGAAAAGCCAAAAACATAGTTGCAACATTTCAACAAGCTAACATTATGGATACTTTTTGTTTAGGGTTGTTTTGCTAAAAAGGATGGTGACATTGGAACCTGAAGAAGCTATCAATTCTCCTTAATGAAAATGTATTTAATGTTTGAATTCCTTTTTGCTTTCAATGTTGAAAAGCTGACATAACATTTAAGTCCTACCAAGAACAGTAGTATAAATCATGCCATTTCACTCAAACTAATAGCTTTTTGCCTAAAAGTAAACTGTAATAAGCAGACAAAATAAATATTTCGAGTAGAGTCATTTCCTATTGGGTAAAAATTAACACTTCACCTTGACAGTAATATATACTTGTTTAATATTTTGTTTATACTTTGAAATCTGTTAGTTTATCTTTATTTAGTGGGAATCACTACATACCAAGTATTATATAGGACTTTTTTTTAATATTTATTTTCCTAGGTTGAAGAAACTTGTGAAACTGAACTGTATCCAAATCTAAATTAATAATAATTTAATTAATATAGTACTCTTAGAAACTTGTGTTGCTTCAAGATCTTTTTTTTTTATTTGACAGACAGAGATCACAAGTAGGCAGAGAGGTAGACAGAGAGAGAGGGGGAAGCAGGCTCCCAACTGAGCAGAGAGCCTGATGGGGGGCTCGATCCCAGGACCCTGGGATCATGACCTGAGCTGAAGGCAGAGGCTTTAACCCACTGAGCCACCCAGGCGCCCCCATTGTGTTGCTTTAAAATGGCATCCACGTGACTAAAGAATCTGTCCCATTTTAAGTCTTCAGTGTTATTCCACATAAATCCTTGAAAAGATTGGCTTGATCCATAGTATCAACCTTCTTTGCAACATTCTAGATGCTAGATATTAGGTACTAGGTGACATTCACACACACAACATACTTCCATAGAAATGGTAAAACTCCAAATAATTTGAGAGGGAAGTAAAGCAGTAATTTATAGTCATTACAGTTATTAACTCCATATCAGTACTAGACAGAGTTCACTCTTTTTTTATGGAAATATTATAGGCTACAGGTTATACAGAGTTCCAGAGTGCCAACTGCAACCCTGTTCCCTTATTAAGAAATTATGTTGGGGGACGCCTGGGTGGCTCAGTTGGTTAAGTGGCTGCCTTTGGCTCAGGTCATGATCCCAGCGTCCTGGGATCAAGTCCCACATCGGGCTCCTTGCTCGGCGGGGAGCCTGCTTCTCCTTCTGCCTCTGCCTGCCTCTCTGTCTGCCTGTGCTCGATCTCTCTCTCTCTAACAAATAAATAAATAAAATCATAAAAAAAAATTAAAAAAAAAAAGAAATTATGTTGGAATGAAAGTGAGGAAGGGTGGAGAGTTATAAGAATGACCTTAAACCTTGAATTTAATTTAATTTAATTTTCAAATAATTACAAATAGATTTGTATAAATATTGTTTAAATATGTGTACAAGTATTTAATAATTACAAACACTAATACTTTATTATCAGCATTCATCACTTACTAAGATTCAGGACAGCTGATATGAGGCAGAAATGGGGAGGCCCAGGCTCTCCTCTAAGACCTTTTGTTTTTAACCTGACATTAACTCCTTTTTGTCTGTTCCAAACAAAATTGCCAAGCGATAAAATATACCTTTGGTATCTCCCACATCCTCTATCTGGGGTCCTCGTCCAAGCCTTGGCACCATGGCCTTGACTCCTGACTCCCAGGGCCTCTACAGGGCAGTCCTGCAACATTGCCCATGCTTCATAGCTTCTCTTTCCCCAACAAAATTTACCTGTTCAGTGTTCTTTTTTCTAGGACTCTGCTCTCTGCAATGTGAATAGGACCACTTGTGGGTCGCTATATTATTTCTCTTCTGGTCACCGGTTGCATTTTAACAGACCTTGTCCAGAACTTGTCTTAACCAAAGGAGCTCATAAGAGGCAGCAGATATCTTTGGGTGAGTCCAGCCTAAAATCCCACTCTTTAGTAATTATACTATCAATAGAGTTGGTTTTTTAGCACTTTGTCCCTTCGTTTATTATCCCTTTAATAACAGAATTGTACCACCTAGTCTCTGGGGAAAAAAAAAAAAAGCTTTACCAGCTGAGTACTTAAATATATAGAATTTGGTAGAATGCATCTGTGCGTTCTTTACTTCTGATTCAAGATATCCACTGTAACCCATATAGATTAACCAGCCCATGGTATGCTCCTTTACTCTCTTCAGCTCATTCTACCAGCTTCTCAAACTTCT
>RCUC01103458.1:0-23606 GCA_003697995.1 Taxidea taxus jeffersonii
TTGGCTCAGAGTAATGGATTGGTGTATTAGTGCGCTGTACATTTTGTCTTTTCGTGCGCTTCATTTTTGGTATCAATCTCTGAGGAGTTAGAAGGTATTTCTTTTGCTTCAAAGTGTCAAAACACTTCATAGCACCAGTTTACTTTGCAGAGTTGGATGTGATGACCAGGTGAGAGCCTCAGTGATCAGAGGCAAACCTGCGGCGCTGAAACTTGCTCTCTGGTGGCATTTGCTTAGTTGCTTCATCACAAGGAGGCTCAGTCAACTTTGTCTTCCCAGCAGCTCTTACTTCCCATCCTATTTACCCATTTAGACCAGGTCCTTGATGGGCAAGGGAGTGAGGAGGGACATTATACAAAAGTTCGATTTCGAAGATTTACTCCATAATGATGTCCAAATTTCCCAATTCATAGTCCATCCTACTTGTATGAGGATTGAAGCGCGTCTTTCATATAACCTAGCAATGCCTTCTCTATCCCTGGAGAGTGAGGCTGTCACCTGGCTCCACCCTGAGCTGCCCTCTTTCCCTCTCTAGACTGTACTCAAGTGACTTCAGTAGAACGTTCTACATAAACCCTCCAAAATCCTGATCAAGATCTCAGACCTTGCTTCTTAACTGAGATGCTTGCATTTCCAGACTCTTGCATTTTGCTTTTTGAGGGACCATGTTATTTTCTCCTGGCACTTTGCATGGTACTAAGGTAAGGTAATAATGGAGCAAATGAATAAAATCTAAAGAAATCTGAATAAAGTATGGACTTTAGTTAATAAAAATGTATCAATATCTTAATTGTGATAAATATACCATACTGATATAAGGTGTTAATGAATAACTGAATATATAATATGAACTGTATATAATATAATATAGCTGAATATTATAATATGGACTGTATATAATATAATAAAGCTGACTCTCTCAAGAGCTGAAACTGTAGCCATTTTAAATAGGAACTCTTCAAACATGTCATAACTCCATGCCTTTTTCTTTTTTTTTTAAAGATTTTTATTTATTTACTTGACAGAGAGAGAGAGAGATCACAAGTAGTCAGAGAGAGAGGGGGAAGCAGGCTCCCCACCGAGCAGAGAGCCCAATATGGGACTCGATCCCAGGACCCTGAGATCATGACCTGAGCTGAAGGCAGAGGCTTAACCCACTGAGCCCCCAGGCACCCTTCTCCATGCCTTTTTCAACAAAATATACTAAACATAATTTAGCCATTTTATTTTATTTTTTTACTTAGAGATCACCGTTATGAATATTGGTTGCTGAGCACCTGGGGGGCTCTTTCTATGCCTTCTACACCTTCTACACCTCTCCTTGCCAATTTTATGATTTTAATTGCTATGAGCTAAGAAACCCAAGAGCCAACTTTAAATTTAGACATTTCCAAAACAAAAATAAATAGGCTTGAAGCAAGTCCCTGAGGAGTTATTTTATGAGAACTGTGTATGGATTTAAGTCACTTTTGTCCACTCTGAAGCCTTTTTCCCCCATTTCTTGGCTTGAGTGTGTTTGAGATAAATGAAGTTGCTAGGTGAGAGAAAGTTGTCTCTAAACACAGTGTGGCAAGTCGTACTTCAATTAGTTTGGTATCTCTCATCCCAGAGAATGTGCCAACTCTCTCAGGAAAGAAAGAAGATCTGTAAGTTCGCTAGGAAAATATCATTGGTTTCCCCCCACCCCGTCCTTCCGTGTAAAGGTCATGATTTTTGCCCTCCTCTTTTCTTAGTGTCTCTCAGTGTAGTCCTTGGACTAACTGTGTCAGAAACACTCATCTACATGTTATTGTGTGGATTCCAAGGCCCTTGTCCTGAACAAACCATTCCGAATCATTTGGTAGTGGGGTCTAAGTACTTTCTTTTCCTTCCTTCCTTCCTACCTTCCTTCCTTCCTTCCCTCTTTCCCTTCTTCCCTTCTCTCTTTCTTTCTTTATTTTTTTTAAAGAAAACCAGCTCCCCTGGTGATCGACTCTCAGGCACACTGGAGTTTCCATCACCATGCTGGTCTCCCCTCTGGCATTCTTCCCAGTTGTCCTCCACCAGTTTCCCTCAGACCTCTGTGCTTTCTTCACCCATTTCAGCCATTTTCCTTATCCACTTTATCTTGAAGTTTTGCTCTCCAGATCCTCGAGTTTCAGTACCCTCAAGTACCTTCTTTTGAATGTTTTCTATCCCCTTCATTAATCTTTCTCTAATAAAAAAGAAATAAGTTATCCATTTTCCTTCTGCACATTTAATTCCTGCCATCTGCTCAACCACTTCCCTGAGCCTGCATGTATAAATGAGCTACACAGACTGATGAAACACCTTTTCTGGAAGTTTTTTTTTTTCTTTCTTTCCTTTCTTTTCTTTTCCTTTTTTCTTTTCTCTACTTTTTTTTAGAGAGAAAGAGAGCATGGGGGGAAAGGGGCAAAGAGAAGGGAAGAGAGAAAATTGTAAACAGGCTCCACATCCAGCGTGGAGCCCAACACAGAGCTCGATCTCACGACTATGAGATCATGACCTGAGCTGAAATCAAGAGACAAGACCGCTAACTGACTAAGCCACCCAGGCACCCCTCTGAAAATTTTTTTTAAGATTTTATTTATTTATTTGACAAAGAGAGAGAGAGATCACAAGCAGGCAGAGAGAAAGGGGAAACAGGCTCCCAGCTGAGCAGAGAGCCCAGCATGCAGCTCCATCCCAGGAGATGAGATCATGTCCTGAGCAAAGACAGAGGCTAAACCCACTGAGCACCCAGGCGCCCCCTCTGGAATTTTTAAAGGTGTGAGTTTATGTTTATAGGTAGAAAGAACCGAATGACTTATATAGCCATTTTCAGGCTTCTAGAATCTTTACGTGGTAAATAGTAATTCATTATTTTTTTGTTCTCTCCCTTTATGTTACTTGTTAGTCTTTTCTCTTCATATTTTGAAGCTCATCATTAGGACTATGTTTTAGAATCCTTTTGCATCTTCAATTACAGTAGGAGACACTAGGAAGCTACAATACATTTATTGACATAGAATAGGTATGTGTTGATCTATATTTTGCATCATTGTTTTCTATATCACAATCTAGGTGTGAGAAAGCAGACATTCACCTATTCAATGAAATGGGCATAACCCAACATAAAATTAAGTTTAATTCTGCACTTACTTGAATATTCTCTGATAAACTCTTTATTTATTTATTTATTTATTTATTTATTTATTTATTTAAGAGAGAGAGAGTGAGAGAGAGCATGAGAGGGGAGAGGGTCAGAGGAAGAAGCAGACTCCCCACGGAGCTGGGAGCCCAATGTGGGACTCAAACCCGGGACTCCGAGATCACAACCTGAGCTGATGGCAGTGGCTTAACCAACTGAGCCACCCAAGTGCCCCAACTCTCTGATAAAGTCTTAAAAGCTTTCATATCAGTGTCCTATGGATTTATATAGCAAACTACAAGAATTGAATGGTAAATGTAATAATATTCATCTAGGCTGAATGTAGTCATAAATGTAATAATGTGGTAATGTAGTAATATTCATCTAGGCTGACATCAGCATGTCAAAAGAAGCATGGGGCGAGTTTTCAACCCCAATGGGTTTTGTGTAATGGCCAAGTGGGCAGGTGATCCCTAACGAATCCCACCCCTTTACTTTGATCTCTCTTTTCTTTAGGCATCCAGAGTCCTAGGATAAGGTCCTTTATATATCCTGCTCGAATTTCTCTAAACCCCAAAATTACTCCTGGTCCCTCCTGAATAAAAGTTTCCAGTCTATCATCTTGTTTTTGGGGGAAAAGTAATCTGATGTTTGTACTTTAAAAACAGAGTTTATTGAATGAAATTAATCTTGAACTGTTGACATCTATGAAGACCATATTCTTAAGCTCCTTTCATCACTATCAGAGACTATGGGTTAGCAACTTGCCATTCCAATTGTAAGTGTCAGAGTTGGGATTAAAATTGAGCTTAATTCTGAATACAGAATATTTGCCCTCTGAATCTAGATAACTCTTTTCAAATGAAGTTCTTCTGCAAGAGCCATTTGTGCCAACTGCCTTCCAGGGGTGACTCAGTAGATTCAGATGACTCTAGCTAGCCATGTGTGACTAACAGAGGAAAGAGGTTACTGAGACTGTGATTCTTTTATATATGTGACAACATTATTTTCCCAGACTATCAATATGGTCTTCTTCTTGTGGCCTCTAACCCTAACTCTATTACAGAAAAGTTATGTTTAATCATTAAGTGCTAGAATACGAAATTGAGTGAAAACAAATGATTCAATTTTAAAGTCCTTTCAACAGTGGAAGGGACATCCTTTGTACCAGAACCTGCTACGGCCCAGGATTAGGGATATATTGTAAACCACCTGTGCTTAGAAAGTAGAAGAAAACAAGTATCTTTTGTAGAAACAGAGTCTGAAGCTGTGAATCATGCATTTAAGTAACAGAGCTGTGGGTACACAGCAGTAGACTTGTAAGGAAAGATTGTATTGTATTTGATGATAGGCTTGGGTGGTTTTTTAATGACTTCACCCTAACATTGACCTGATGAGTCTCAGAAAAATAGTCTTGAACTGAAGAGGATTCATTCCTGGGAGGAGAGGTTTCCATGTTAATGGGTATGCCAACTTTATTCAATGAAAATGAAGATCAACATCTTCTGAGTGATGCCTGTGATCCTTTCAGGCTATTTTAACTGGGCATTTTAGTATCATGATTCATTCAAAAGAAAAAGGAAAAAGTCATTATAGATTCATTTGTAACCTTATCCCAACTGGGAAAAAAATTAATAATGTATTAGTTCAGCTTTCCTAGGAAATCTGATCTCGTAGAAAGATCCTGGTGTTAAATCATTTTATAAGACTATATTTCCAGCATTACCAATTCACTTTATTTTCTTAGTCTGTAGAATTTGGCTCAAATCAAAGAGTCTCACTTTGGCTTGTTTTATCAGCCTTCCAGGGCCCAAGTCTAGCATAAATTGCTCCTTCAAGATAAGTTGAAAAATGAGTCTGAGGAACATAGATCAGTGTGAAGTAAATATCCATCACTCACCTCCACATCTCTATCCTACCCCATCCCTAGGTCCACTGGTTCCATGATCTAAAAATGAGTATCTTGCTTTCTTGTTCAGAATGTAAATATTAACCAGTAATTGCCCAGATCTGGGGACTAATGGAAGTAGGTCAGGAGATGAGAGGTAGGTCTCACCCAGGTGGACAAATCTATCTCTGTCCAGGAGTCATACATGATGCCATTCATCAGATAATGGAAGAGGGCAGAAGCATTGTTCAGGTTTCATGGCACTCTGAGATCTTCAAGCTGGCCCAGGTATATGTACACTGGAGTCACAATTTCATGAAAATCCTGGTGCCAAACTATTCCAAAATAGTTCGGAATAACCAGGAGCACAAATCAGCCATGCGTGGTGATTGTGCATGACCCCTGAAGTGTTAGCCTAGATAAAGCTTCTCCCTTTTACTTCTTTTTTTTTTTTTTTTTTTAGAAATTTTTTTAAAGACTTTATCTATTTGACAGACAGAGATCACAAGTAGGCAGAGAGGCAGGCAGAGAGAGAAGGGGAAGCAGGCTCTCTGCTGAGCAGAGAACCCGATGCGGGGCTTGATCCCAGGACCCTGAGATCATGACCTGAGCTGAAGGCAGAGGCTTTAACCCACTGAGCCACCCAGGTGCCCCTCCCTTTTACTTCTTATAAAAGAACATCCAGGTCATCCTCTCCCTCCCCTCCCTTTCTCCCTCCCTCCACCTGCACTTGAACCCAAGTGCAATTTCTGCACAATGGCTAAATCATAATGGCCTGGGAAGGCATATCACCAAGAAGATTTGAATCAGTAAAGGCTTTCTTCCAGCATAAGATTTTATAACCTGAATGGAATTAAACATAGATTAATTAAATATAACTTGTGTTATAGTGATTATGGATTATTCTAGTTACTGTTGCTACATAACAAACTGCCCCAAAATTTAGTGGCATAAAACCATCATTTATGATGCCCTTGGATTCTCTGGGTCAGGAATTCAGAGAGGACACATTAAGACAGCCTTTCTCTTCACATAAGGTCAAAGTGCTCAGCCAGGGAGAGCCAGCAGCTGGGGGTGACTTGACTGGGGGCTGAAATGATTGATTCTGAGGGTTCTTTCAGACCTCTAGTGTTTCATGTTGATTACAGGCTGGGAGCTCATAGTGCAACTAGCCGAAGTGCCAAGTAGGTCCCCCACCCACCCCAACATGACAGTCTCAGCATAGCCAGACTTCATACAAAGTGGCTAGGTCGTCCAGGAGTGAGTATCCCAAGAAAACCAAGAGGAAGCTGCAGGACCTTTGCTGACCTAGCATTTTACAGTGTCATTTCCATAGTAATAGAATATTGCTTACAGCCCACACTCAGGGGGAGGAGTAAAAAAATCCCTCCTCTCCATGTGTCAAAAAATGTTTATATGTGCTTTAAATATGTTTCAAAGTCATTTCATTCATATAAATCATAACTAACAAGAACTAGAGCCATAGTAGAAAAAAACTAGAGTGGTTGTTATAATAACTTTGATTAAATGTGTATCTCAGTAATGACAGGTAACAAGATGAAGATAAAGTATATAAGAAGGGGGCGCCTGGGTGGCTCAGTTGGTTAAGCAACTGCCTTCAGCTCAGGTCATGATCCCGGAGTCCGGGGATCGAGTCCCGCATCGGGCTCCCAGCTCCATGGGGAGTCTCCTTCTCCCTCTGACCTTCTCCCCTCCCATGTTCTCTCTCACTCTCTCTCTCTGAAATAAATAAATAAAATATTTTTTTAAAAAGTATACAAGAAGGTCTGTGACTACTGATGGCTATTGGAAATGCTTGATATAACTGAGCTTGGAAAGTCCAGGTTTATTCACCAATACTAAGGTTTTTTTAACTGCACATTTAGAGATATTTGAAAACAAGTCTATTTGCAGAATTCTTACAAGATAAATAACTTGGAATTTTAAGTCATAAACTTTCTAGGTACTAACCTCTTTTACCTCTTGAAAACCATTCTTTTATAACCAATGTTTAAAGTTTTTATCATGGAAAAATTCTTCTTGGAAATGCAGCTATGTGCTGATTGCATTTATTATAACTCTTGTGATGATTTACACTACTTACTCCATGTGCCTTCATGCCCCAAGGAAAGATCCTAATTTCTCTACAGGCTGTCTTTGGTCATATTCAAGTTTTACATTCCATTTTATAGAGTCTCTCTCTGTTCTATGCTCATATTTGTCATGACTTTGAAGCATTTAGGTTCCTAAGGCTGGGACGCCAGAGTGGCTCAATCAGTTAAGTGTCTGCCTTTGGCTCAGGTCATGATCCCAAGGTCCTGGGATTGAGCCCTGAATCGGGCTCCTTACTCAGCAGGGAGCCTTCTTTTCCCTCTGCCTGCCTCTCCCCCTTTATGTGCTCGCTCTATCTCTCTCTTCCTGACAAATAAATAAATAAAATCTTTTAAAATTAATAAATAAATTCCTAAGCCTGGATAGTCTACTCATGGGAGTGAAAGAAAATGTATTCCTGTTCATGTCTTTGATCTGTGAGGCGCTCACTACAGGATTTCAGTTTGTCTCAGATCCTCACTTTCCTCTCTATAATAATGAATCTGGGAAGAAAACTGTAAAACCTTGTTCCAGATAAAAATCTCCCTCTTACGGCTTTTAAATGATGAGATGAAAAAGAAATTGCCCCTTTGAGAAGAGACAAGGTAAAATGGAGCAACCTGTGGGGACCCAAGGAGATTCAGAGGCCTCCATTTTGAGCATAGAACTCTGTGGTTCCAGAAAGACCCAGCCAAGAACAACTTTGTCAGAGAGATTATGGACTGCAGTAGCTCAGAATAATAGGTGGCTTGGAGGTTATAATTAACAACCTTCCTCTGAAGAGTTAGAACAACAGCCTTAGAAAGAGAGGTCAAGGCCTTTTTGAAAGGCCTCAGGGCAAACAGCCTCCTTCCAAGCATAAGGGAAAGCAGATGCTTAAATAAGCAGCTCACCTACTAGTTACAGAGTGACTTTACTTACATGTAGAAGTCTGTATTTGCTAAAATCAGGTACCCATGTCACTTACAGAAATAGGTTTATCAGCATGGGATTCTCTAAATTAAAAATACAGGAAAAAATATGTGCATATGCCTCTTACGAATGCATTTGTAGAGGATAAAAACACAGGGAAGTTATCTTTCATAGCAGGAATCATTGTAGACCTGTTCCTGTCCTGTACTACCAGCCTGGATTTGTTTCTATTTGTAAAGTCAATAAGGCATGAGTGCAAACTTTCTTAGAAAAGCTTTGAGAATTCAAAAGTAATTATTCATTCAAAACCCAGACCTCTGTTTGGCTCCTGGGATGACACCGCTGTGGGGCCTCTTCCCTTTGTTCTGCTCTACAGGCACAGGGAGAAGGTGGAGCCAAGGAAGATGAAAGTTCTTGACACTAATGCCTAGCAGGACAAGTCTAGCAACTTTCAAAACAACAGAAATGAAATGGTCAAATGATATATTTTTCCCAAACTGATTATGACTTCTTCACTGGAAGTTGCTATACTTGGTGTAAACCTGCCAGTTACCACTGTAATCCACTGAGGGGCAGCTGTAGTTGAGCCCTAGTTGATTTCAAGATGCTCCTGGAACAATACCAGATTAGCCTACTGGTTCCAGGATGGATGGTAGGCTTCCTGCTCAAAGGTGTTTTGGGGTCTAGTTTTAAATATTTTGAAAGAAACAGCCCTTCTTGTTTTCAGTCTTCAGAAATAGAGTCTTGGTGGGGGGTGATAGTGGTGGTCACTTTTGTTATAACGAATCACCAAGAACCAGAGCGTGACAAGGGAGGGAGAGACCCCAAGGACCCAGCACAACCTCCTCTCTTAACAATGAAGAGGGAGAAAAAAGAGAGAGAGAGGATGAGGGAGCATGGCAACTCTGGAAGTAACAAGACTTTAGATGGAAGTCAGGAGTAAGGCGTATTTTATTATGATGCCTGACATGACCAATTTTCCTATGTCACATTCTCTTTCATGATAGACCTTTTTTTTCCTTTTTTAAACAAACAAACTCTTAGCTTATGTTTAGATAATAGACAGAGGAAAAAATCTGTTTTCAATTGATCCAAGTTATTGCTAAGGATTCGTGAGTTTTGGTCACCAATTTCACTAAGCAGCTATATGTACTCCTCAAATGCTGGAAGCATAGTTGAGTTCTAATTGGTTGAATTTATCTGTAGTTCAGTTGGTCAGAAAATCATCCAGCCCTAAGTTATAACAGCTGTTGCTATGAAGCAGTCATATAGGACTTTAAATTTTACCTAGGTTCTGAGTTTTAATTTGTTCTAAATAACTATTTGGATTCTACAGATAAAATGTTCCCAAACACATTGTGTTCTTTTAAAACATAGTTGAAAATATGTGATATTTATATATCATACAGTTGTCTATTAGCTTCATCTACATGAATTACAAGGGAACTTTTAAAAAATGTGTGATGATTAATTACCTAAATTTATGTGTCGGGGCAGGTGGATGTTCATTTTCCTTTAGCCTAGTTTTCTTCAGACTGAGGGTCCAAGCATTGACACATCCCTTTAGTGTGTTTTGACTACCTATTTTAAAAAGAAACAGAATGGGATGGGATTGCATGGAACCAAATAGAATCAAATAGAAAATACTAGAATAGGGGTCCTGGATGGCTTAGTTGGTTGAACATCTGACTTTTGATCTCAGCTGAGTTCTTAATCTCAGTGTAGTGAGTTCGAGCCCTGCAGTGGGTGTGGAGCCTGCTTAAAAAACAAACAAAAACCAGAATGCATGAAGTAAAGATGAATACTGTTTCATGTAACTTTAATGCCAGTCTTGTGTGTATATGAAAGTGTCATTCTAGATCAAAGTATAAAGCATATGTCTTTCTGAAGGTCATGATATGGAAGGTTAAAATTCTGTATGTTAGCTACTGGTTCTTGGTTTGGATAGTTTCTACTATTGTCTAATTGACTTTATCATCAAGTCTCTTATGTGAAATTTGAGTAACTTGCCCAAGAGCAGTACAACGTGGTACTGAGAAAGGGCTTGTCTACCTCTCTGTCTACCAAATTTCCTCAACTCTCAAGATGGACAAGAAATACTCTTACTCTAAAATGTACTACAAAAATTATCAAAAATACATCTGTGATAATGCTAGTTTATATTTCTTCAACCTCTTTTGATGTTATTTTTTATTGATTTATGTGAGAGAGAGAAAGAGAGCATGAGTGGAGGGAGGGGCAGAGGTAGAGGAAAAGAGAGAATCTTGAACAAGCTCCCCACTGAGCATGGAGCCTGACTTGGGTTTGGATCCCAGGACCCTGGGATCATGACCTGAGCCAAAGTCAGATGCTTAACCAACTGAGCCACCGAGGTGCCCACCTCTGCAACCTCTTTTATTAATGGTGTTAGGCTTACAGATATTAATTCACATGATACCTCTTTATTAAAATTGTTTGTTTTCTGATGGGAAAGCTGGAAAAAACCATAAAATGAAGAGTTTTAGGACTCCTATTCCAGGAAAACACCATAAAATGAAGAGTTTAAGGACTCCTATTCCAGGACAAGTGTTCAACTGTATCTTTCAAGACACATGGCTTTCCAACATATTGTAGGCTTCTCTGTCAATAAGTTTTTCTTTATGTCCAAACTATTTTTTCTTTAATCCCATCTCATTCCCACATTTTCTGTTCTCTGTGGAGAAATTCATAGAGAAAATAGTTTAAGCAGTAAGGCTTGAAGAATACACCCAGGAATTTATTCCCAGACTTTAAACCAGAAGCTGTTGAATCTTCCAGGAAGAAGTGCATGTGACTGTCCCATTCCCAGTCTCACTTTCCTCTAATCTCCATGCCCAGTCCACCTTTCAACCAAGCCTTGGAGCAGCTCACTCTCTGCTTGGGTCTCTCAGTGAAGAAGTATGCCAGAGAGGAAAGGGCTGTGCACAGGCCATCACAACTGCTTGGCAACTTGCCTAAACCTAAAAGACAAGAAGGGAAATCTGAGGAGAAGAAGAGTATACCAAAATAAGTTCCAGATGGATCCAAAGACTTAAATGTAAAAAAATGCAACTGTAAATGTACTGGAAGAAAATATAAATGGAGTTGTTATTTTTTAATTCTTGAAGGAGAAAATAATGACATCCCCCCTCCAAAAAACTACAAACAATAAAAAGAAGGCATAAAAGAAAACGTCAGTAAATTCAACTACTCCAAAACAAAATTTTCTATTTAAGTGAAATACACATATACACATACAATGTTAAAAGCCAATGCAGGTGAAATGTTTACTGTACATTATATAGAAAAGAACTAATTTCTATAATATGTATAGAAATCCTCTGAATCAAAAGGAAAGAAACCAATAATACAATGTAAAAATGAACATATGAATAGGAATTAAAGGTCTTCAAAAATGCTATATTTCACTTATACTATGAAAATGCAAATTAAGACAGTATAGAAATTTTCAGTTATCAGATGAGCAAAGATTTAAAAATCAATCACACTATTTTGATTAGCATATAAGGAAAGAGTTACTCTCATATCTATCAGTATTTGAAAAACATACAATGTGATTCATAGATTCCATTCCTACAACTTTATCAGATAGATAGATGTACCCACACCTAATGAAAAAACATATGCCCAGTACTGCTGGAGAATTGTTTTTTTGGGGAAAAAACAATCTTAATTCCCATCAAAAAAGGAGTGGCTAGATAAGTTATGTGTATTCACTTGGACTGGTTACAGTCGTTGGACAGCTCTACATACATGGTATGAACATGTAACAATTGCTGAGGTATATCAAATGAGGAGAGCAGGCCAGAAACTCTTCATAGAGTAAGCAGCCATTTGTGGAAACAAAAAAGGAGGGGCCCTTACTCATATGTGCTTTGTGTGCTTAGAACATCTGGAAGAATATACAACCAGATAACATGCATTGACTCTAATGAAGACCAAGGTAGGCTTATGTAGGCGTGATTCAGCCTGTTCTCCATATCCTTTTGTCAATTTTGAAGTATAAATGGATCACCTAATGCAAAGGTATTTTATTTTAATTCAGAGAAAAGAAAGGAGCCAACAAAAAGGAGAGAAAATGGCTGAGGGAAAGGCTATGAGGGAGAAGGATATAAAAAAGTACATTAAGTTTTACTTCTAATTTAGAAATTCAGAATTCTCCATAATTGGAATTTAGTCAATAAACATGTAAAGATTTTCATTTCACTGTTGCATTAGCTGCCTGGGCATATCCAAATACTCGAAGTTCATGAAGTCCTTCTAACTTTAGCATAAAGTGACTCAGGCCATCTTCCCCCTGGAGAGGGAAGCTCAGTATGTCCTACCACCAAGGATTCTCAGAGGCATAACATCTCTAGTGTGTACTTCTTATTCTATTTCCTGAATAGTGTGACATTCTTTACTACACTTACATAGTTTATCCTACAGCTTTGTGTCATTTTGCCCTTTGCCAACTCAAATGTGTAACATAGCCTGTTACTTATTGTAACATCCCTCCCAAAGTCTCTCAGAAAAACAGTTTGTCACAGTAGAAAGTTATGTCACAGCATGGCCCAATAGATGGCCAGTATTGGATAACAATAGATTGCTCTGGTTTTAAAAGTCCTTGGGGATTTCTTGGGGCACCTGGGTGGCTCAGTGGGTTAAAGACGCTGCCTTCGGCTCAGGTCATGATCCCAGGGTTGTGGGACCGAGCCCCGCATCGGGCTCTCTGCTCTGTGGACAGCCTGCTTCCTCCTCTCTCTCTGCCTCTCTGCCTACTTGTGATTTCTGTCTATCAAATAAATAAATAAAATCTTAAAAAAAAAAAAGTCCTTGGGGATTTCTTAAGAATCTATTTTCCTCTAACATGCAGATTCCTGGCTGGTTTCAGGGCTTCAGAAACTCAGATCCCCCCTAGTACTCCTTCTTCTCTCCTGTCCCCAGAATATCAGAATGGCTGCTTTTTCATCATGGAGGACAATCCATTTGTGCCTCTTCTGCCTTATAGAATTCTTCCAGAAGCTTTAAAAAAATCTTTTCTACCAACTGCATTAGGAACAGGGAAAGAAAAAAGTCTAAATGCCCAAGTACAGAGGATTGGTTAAATAAATTATAATATGCCAGTACAATGGAGAATAATACATTCACTACAAATTATCTGAAATTCTATTTACTGGAGTAGAAAAAATTTTGTAACATACTAAGTGAAGTAAGAAGTTTACAAAATAATATGTGTGTGTACGGGGCACCTGGGTGGCTCAGTCGGTTAAGCATCAGACTCTTGGTTTCCGCTCAGCTCATGATCTCAGGGTCGTGGGATCAAGTCCCATGTTGGGCTCCTCACATCGGTAGAGAGTCTATTTAAGATTCTCTCTCTCCCTCTCCCTCTGTCCCTCCTCTCTCTCTCTCTCACTCTCTCTGTCTCCCTTTATTAAAAAAAGTGTGTGTACAGTAAATGTATGTGACATAAATATGTGTAGAGTATGTATACAATATATTTGTATATGTAATATGTACACATACATATGTTCATATGTATGAATATTTGTGATATTATCCCATTTCTTAACTCTACATAATATACATGTTTATATTTGCTGGAAGTATATACATCAAAATGTTAACTGTATAATTCTCAGAGTGGTAGAAATCTGGAGGATTTATTTATATTTTGAAGATACCATAATTATTCTACAATAGGTATCTTTTGCTTGTTTTTAATGTGTAAAGGAAAAAACCCATGAGGCCCAGGGGGGTAGCACTGCCAACAGCCTCCTGGGGTCTTCTAGGGGCTGCTCTAAATAGCAGACTGATACAATTATAATCAGCTGCCTCTGCCCAAGACTCCAATTCCATAAAGAGACCCTGTCCTTTCATGCTCCTTTTCCCCAACACTATTTTACAGTAGAATCTCTCTCCTTGCTAAGACAAGGTGAAATTTGAAAAGGAAAAAAAAAAAAAGGAAAAGGCACAGAATTTCCTTTCCTTTTTCTTAAAATAGTGAGCAACTCAACTGCTTCATGTAATGTTTTCTACAACTTTTCCATCTTAAGAGGTATTGCAAGTTGACCCCTCTTCACTGCCAGTGGCCTCCAAGAAGGAGGATGGACTCCCATCCTCTTAGTCAGCAAGAGGAGGCAGAACTAAAAAAGGAACAAAGACTTCTTAAGGGATCATGAGCATCAATGATTAAGTATTTAACAACCAGAAATCCCAGGAATCTCCCATTGGACTGTAGGGCCAATCAAAGGGGAAGCTGGATATGAAACACCACTGCAGTCCTTGCTAGTGGCTCCAAACTGGGTATGAGCCCCACACCCTGCCTGCGCACTGACCAGGCTGGACAGAGATATCTACGTGCGAAGGATCACAGCCCAATCCTAAGTCAGAACATATTGTCTCCCTTTATTCTAAGCACCTTCCTCTGAGAACTTGGCATGTTTCATCTTTAAGGACCTCAGAGATAACTTAATATGACTCTCTCATCTGAGGAACCCAAACCAGGAGAGATGAATGAACATGGACAAGGTCACAGAGCCAGTTAATGGAAGGGCCAAGACAAAGCCCACTGGGCTAGGCTGAACAAATGCACATGTTTGGGATGGCCAAGTGAACAAATGAATGACTGTTCCAATACAAGTGTGAAACTCATTCTAAATCTAATACATTCTGCTCGTGTTGCCCAACCATTGGATGCTCTGTACATTTCCTCAGAGCATACAATAAGAAATTGATTGTGCACAATAAATAGTCACACAAATGTGACCCACTTCAGGACACACAGGCCTACCTTACAGGTAAATTTGACTGTCTTTCAAATATATAAGGACAACTCCGTCTAAATAAAATTCTTTGTTAAATAGGTATATTTTCTGAAAGATAGAATAATCAACATCAACTCATCTGCTATCTCATTCCAAATTTTCATACATTAAATTTGTGCTTTGCATGGATCTCCCTACATGAAATGAACTGAAGGAGTTAATGGAACATCTGTCCCTTGTACGTAAACCCAGCCTGGTAACCTGCACTCTAGAATGTGCATTCGGACTCATGATCACCCAAGTACGGGCATAATTGGACGTTCAACGCATCACATGTGTTGTCCATGATATTTTCCTCTGTAGATTGAGAACAATATTTTACCAAGAACCCTTCCATGTGCAAGTTGCTTTACCCTGCAAAAGTGAGGCTAAGAGGACAGAATCCCTTAACTTGACTGAGTTGGTCATAGTGGAACACTGGTTGCACCTCCCCTGTGCAGGAGGTCCTGGTAAGGTACAGCGGGGCTCACAAGCTCAAATGCCCACAGAGGCCACATAGGTGATACACATGAGCAAAGCATGCTGGGTGAGAGAAGTAACAGGGTTTGTTCGGGCAGTGGAGACTGGGTAGTTAGTGCCCCATCGAATGGGGGTGTGTTTTACTCAGATATGCTTCATTGTTACCACGCAGAAATATATGCCAGGTTTTAACAGACTGTCCAATGTTCTTTAAGAGAAAAATATAAATCTACACATTTTAATGTAAAATCATTCAACTTGCTAATGTTGGCAACTAATTCAAATATGCTTCAAAACACTGCAAGCGATAGATAATAAGTTCTTTGGCCCACTGGTGACCAGTTTGAGATTTCTAGACCCCTGCAAAGATACTCAGTGGGTGGTATTAAATTATATAAACTAGTGCATTCATTTTCTGAATAAAACAGGGAGAAAGACCACCCATCTTTTTATATAAATCATATGCATCCTTTAATCTACTTGAATCACTTCTTTCCTAAAGCTGTCCCCAACTCTGACATCCTACAGCTGGATGGTCTGTACTTCATGGTTCATGCTAAATAAACTCTGTCCTTTCTCTCATTGTTTCTAATTATTCCACATGTGCAGGTCTTATAGTCCAACCTCATTATAAGCAATTCCAGGGCAAAAATCATATCGAATACTTCTTTTATGTCAACTTCAAAGTTTGATAAAAATTTGCAGATTTTTTTCAATAAAGAAAAAAAAGAATAGCCTTTGCTGACACATAAATACTTAGTTATACTAGAAATAAGTTTAATGTCTTGAAGTTCCTGAATTTCTAGGCAAGCTAACAAATCCAAGTCTGTGGACACCGTGCCCTGCTGGGCTGAGAAGCATGAACTTGCCATAAATTGTTAAGAAGAAGCCATTGGTAAAATAGCGACGAGTTCATGATGTCTTTTCTAGAATAAAAATGTCGGATGTATATAGTCCAATGGAGCGATGTGGTCCTTCCTAAGTCTTGACTTTGAAAAATTTTTCTGAGCCAAATTTGTCTGCAGGAAGCTCTCCATTGATTTAGGCAGTAAGAGAATGGTGGGCTCACTTAGAGAAAGTCAAATTCATATTTCACATTCACAAGTCAGACCTTCTTGGATTATCTTAGAGTGATTTGAAGCAGCAGAAGCATGAGCTATAATCAGCCTTAATCCAGAAATGAGAAGTAGAGAAAGGAGAAGTGGAGTGAGTATTGAAGCTCCAGAAATGATTGACCTCTGTCTTTGTTCATGTGTAGAAGTGAGGGTGAGTGGCCCAGAAATGGCTCTCACCACAAGCAAGTTTCGCAGTGTGCTGGTCCAAGTTATCTCCACTGCCAAGAGCAGGCTACAGGGTCAGAACAGCTGGGCATGTGTGCCAGGCCAACCACGAGTACGCCTGGAGTGGGCATAGTGTTTCCTTTGAATTGGCCAGCTCCAGTGGAAAATCAAGAAGTGTGAAAACAATACCCCTGTGGGTCCCTGAGTCCACTGAGCTTGATGTGATAGGGAATCCAAAGACTACCCATTCTGGTGTAAATTGACTGCCTGACCAAAGAAAAGCATTGTATTTTCTTCCTTACTTGGAAATACTGATAAAATACTCTCAAAGTGCTTTTACTGAAAATGCCCTCTCTCCATACTTCTTATTTTCGCAAACCCCACACCTATGTGCCTCTCAGGTACTTCTTTACAGTTCTTATACTTTCCCACATATTATTTAGTAATCAAAAAATAAATAAATTGTCAAATAAACAGACCACATCATTACATTAGGAAGTAGATTTTGTAATGCAAATAATAATAATAATAATAATAACAATGCCTGACTGTAGGCAAACAATACTTGGGTCAAAATAAACATTACTGCTATTTAGAATATTTAGCTGTATCTCTGATATAATTATCACCTTCTATTCAATAGAATTTATTCTAAACCATGAAATTTCCTTTTTTACTTGTCACTGTGTTGATTGCATCTTCTTTATCTGCAAATTTGTATAAAAAGCAATGAATACAATGACTATATCCTTGGGATAATAGTGTTTCTCTACCTAAAGGTTACCACGAACTATAATGATAGAGGACTTTCTGTTTCCTCTCTTGATTGCTTCATCTTTCTCTCCACAGCCTTTACATCCAGTTTTTTCTCATGAAGACTCTTCTGGTTGAAAGCGTACCAAATTTCATCAGGTAAGAAGTACTAAATGTGAAACTGAAAGCTTGTCTCAAAAGAACCCAGGTTTAGAAAATCCAAAGATATGTTGACTCTGGACAAATATCTAGAATGTAGACTGGGAAAGGTCCAACAGGATCTCCAGTTGTTTTGGTGGTTGTGAAAGTGTGGTCCCCAGACCAACAGCATCAGTACCACCTGAGAACTTGCCAGCAATGCAAACTCTCTGACCCTTCATTGTGCTTTAACAAACTTTCCAGTGATTGTGATGCACACACAAGTCTGACAATCGCTGCTTTAGACAGGCTTTGTGGATGCAGGAACATAAAATATCTCCTCTGGATTGAAGAAATTTGGTGGATTTGATATCTCATCCTTTCTTTTCTCCACTGATTTTTTTTCCTCCTTCCTGCAGGTTCATCCATTCATTAGTCATTTAGCAAGCTCAAGTTTGCACCACAAAATCATACTGCATTAAAAACCTGTAATTACTGTATTTATGACAATTTAAATGCTATCTAATATGGGACTCCATCAAAAGTAGGTATGCAGTAGAAGTTGTCAACTAATTAACTGATTTAAATCCCTTTTTAGCCTTTGGAAGGAATGCTTCTGTAGTCAGGCTAGACACACCTATAAAAGGGTGCCCAACTTCTAAAGATGGTTGCCTTTTAGACCTAATATCTGTAGGACATTCTTTTTACAAGTTAATATTTTCACGTGGTTTGGAAGTGTTGAATTGTCACCTCTGAAGTCATTCACAAAGGACTGTGTTGTCCAAAAGGAGCTCATGTTCTCCTGTAGTGTTTAGGATATGTTGGAGGTCTGTACAGTAGTCATTATCTCCAATTCCAGAAGCCAGTCTTAATAGCTTTTCCAGCAGCCATTTCACCTCCAACCTTAATATAATTTGCTGTAACCCTATGAAAACCTATGAATCGTTTGCTAAACCTATGAATTATGTTGTCATTCTGAAATGATTGCTAAATTCTGCCCCCCAAATGCCCTTGCTTAAGACACCCCTTCTTTGCAAATATACATGATTTCTTCTCAATAGCATGCCTATTTCATGAGCAAATAGGTATTACAGCCTCTAAGACTGTTTCATCATTTGTAAAATGGTACTGTTGTAAGAAATAATGAAGATAATCCAGGTGCACTTAGCACAGTGCCTACCTCAGTAAATATAATCTATAATCAAAAATAATTATATTAATAGAATTATAAATTCAAGAATGTCACATTAGACTTCTCCCATTAAAAACAAGCATGTAGGGAAGAGACCATGTGTCTTTCCTTTGCATGATTCCTACCCTACTACATTATATTTGCCATGGAGATTTGCTGTTGTCAGCTCTCTGCTCTCTTAGTTCCTTGGCCATGGCTAGAACTCCAACATGGAGCCACGTAAAATTACGAACATGATAAAGTATAGAAATCCCTCCCCCAGACCCACCTGTAGGGCTAGGAAAGCACCAATAGTATCTGAGATTAGTTTCTCTAAAACCCATCAGCCCTTAGAACAAAATCCAGAAGGCCAGCTAGGTGACCCAAGGGCATCAAAAGGTCAGAGGATGGGAAGAGTACCCTGAAAAGTGATTGACCTTCCTAACCTCTAAACAACTTACAAAGCATAGCATATATCCAATTTTTAAAGATTTTGGCAGAAAGAAATTTCCCTGATTTTTCATATAGATACAGGTATAACCAGAAAAAAGCTATATACAATTATGAAGTCTCATTTGGGCCCAAGTTTAAATATGTCTTAGTATCTGCTACAAAGTTCCAGTTCCATCAATGACAAATGACCGCAGAGATGACTTTGGCGAGACAAAGGGATGCAGAGATAGGAAAGGAGATTCTTAGAAGAGAGATATGTAAAATATTAGGATTAAATAAAAGTCCAATAAACAAGACATTTCTGACTTAGAATTAGTAATGTAGAAAAATGAGAAACATCTGGAATCTGTACTTATTTTGCTGGTCTGAAACACAGTTTTGAGGTCCTTTTTTAAAATATTTACTTTGTAAAGACGTATTTAAAACAAATGTCTAAGGTAGCTGAGAAGACAGTGTAGTTGAATTCAGAACCCCAAGGCCTTAAAGGGAGCTCTTTAATTTCAAAGAGTTTTTAACTTTCCATCAACTAAGCTGAATGCTATCTCTTCAAAGGAGTCCTTTTGTTCCATTTCAATACAAAGCTGGAGTCAAAGGCTTATAGATCTATCTGAAATTTAATAGTAAATTTTTGGAGAGAGATAGAGGACTCATTTTTTTCATATTTTTAAATTATTTTATGTGATTCTTCCATAACCAGCCCTCCTCCACAAAAAATCATCATCACCATCATCATCACTTAACAGAGGTGGATCTACCTAGACTTTGGCCCTTACTTTTATTATGGACACAGCCAAGAAGTATAAATGAGGTCATTTCCCTTTGTTATTTCTGAGAAAGATTAGTTCTGTGAATAAGGTTCTAGCCAAGATAGACTAGGCAATACCTGGTAGGTTTATGAATTTCTTAAATCCTATTGTGTTCTCCATTGGTGCTTCCACATGCCCTTGTTGGGGCTCAGGACTGGTCACTTTCTAGAAGGAGAGCAGGTGTTACAGGCCAGTGAGGTGACACAGGGTGTTGGAATTCTGAGGGAACCACCCCTCGGAATTATTTCATGCATTTGGCACAGACTCCTCTGTCTGTATCAGACAAGGGAGAAGGAGAGAGGGAGGCAATGGGGAAAAGAAAACATCTTGGGGTGAAATAGGTATTCTCTCCTCCATCATCAATTTCCTACTCTTCTTAAATACTTTATAAGAAAGTAAATATTGTGGGGGCACCTGGGTGGCTCAGTGGGTTAAGCCGCTGCCCTTGGCTCAGGTCATGATCTCAGGGTCCTGGGATCAAGCCCCGCATCAGGCTCTCTGCTCAGCAGGGAGCCTGCTTCCCTCTCTCTCTCTGCCTGCCTCTCTGCCTACTTGTGATCTCTCTCTGTCAAATAAATAAACGAAAATCTTAAAAAAATAAAAAAGTAAATATTGTGAGGAGCCAGATCTCAGGGAAGCCATGGAATGGAATTATATATCAGGTATAAACTGTATTTGTGACATTCTGGTGGCATACTAAATTCCCAGGATGCTACTGCTGAAATCAGTCTCATGCTGGTCTTTTGTATTCAAGTGAAGACACTGAAGAAACTCCCCATGTCTTGTGCTATTTTTACTCCCATGTTATTAAATTCAGGAGTGCAGACCACTTTACCTTACAGGAGGCAAGGTGGAGGGCAGATGACCACTTGCCAAGACTGTCATTCTCAAAAAGAACCAAAGAATCTCCATTTATAGTTCAGGCCACAGGCCTGGTTGTCTTTCACACTGAGTAGCCCGATTCAAGAATAACAATTAGGCATACTTTGCAGGGGAGAGAGGGTGGGGGAGATAAGGTTGCTTTCTATGAGGTATTCCCAGCATCCCACAATAGTTAGTTATTGTTAAATTCATCGTCTTCTCCCCCCTATTTTTTATTTTCTGATTGGAACATTTCTTTGGATAATAGTTTCTGAAGAATTAATAGCCACTATGTGACTTCATGCTTTCTTTTATTTATGCAAAAGCTACCTTTGATTAATTTTTGAGGATGGTCCTTGATGTGTTTTCCCTGCCCTACCCTTTGTGGATTTGTAAACAGCCATCCTTTCTGCCTTCAGCCTTCATCTTTTCACACTGAAAGGTATAATAATTCTTCCTCATGCTTGGCCTTTCTAGTTCCCTTTTCTGGACTGGGCAGCTAATTCCCAAAGAATTCTAAGCATAGAACAGTGTATATGCAAAAACATAATATAAATATTCACAGAATCTTTAAAACTACCCTAGAAAAAAAGTGTGCATTTTTAGATCTATATGGATATTTTATTACTAATATAAAATGTAAACCTGTTGCTTTATGCAGTTTGGATTTTTTCCATCACACTATGAAGCCTCTAAAAATAACTCTTTTGAAGTCTAGAGAGATAATACCCACCAGTCACTCAAAAGGGCTACCAGGAACACTTCAATTAATTCTTGTTTATTGTTGAGAACAACTTAAATTTAATTTTAAGATCCAGAGTCAATCTTGGGACGCCTGGGTGGCTCAATTGGTTAAGCAGCTGCCTTTGGCTCAGGTCATGATCCCAGCGATCCTGGGATCGAGTCCCACATCGGGTTCCTTCCTCAGCAGGGAGCCTGCTTCTCCCTCTGCCTCTGTCTGCCTGTGCTCACTCTCTCTGACAAATAAATAAAATCTTAAAAAAAAAAAAAAAGATCCAGAGTCAATCTAAAGAAAAAAATTGGAAAAGAATTAAGGTCAATTATCTATTGACGAAATAATTTTCTAAAAGACAGGCTATGAATATAAAGACAGCTTTATCTGCACTCCTTGTGCATCAGGTCTTTGTTCTTGCATCAGCTAAGGGAGCCCACCTGGCTTTGACTTCCTCCCACAGATGCTCCTTGGCTGAGGGGAGTGGAATTTCCCATTGGTGACTCCCTATGCTGGCTATCCTTCATGGACTTGCTGGGCTCCCATCAAACTGTTTCTGTGTTCATGAGATTTTACAGAATTTTAAGTTTTCTGGTCATAAAATGTTTGCTTTGTGAAACTTTCAGACATTTGCTTTCCCTCTTCATCACAATGGCAGGAATACAGAGCTTTCACATGATTTTTTAATGGGATTCAGCTGTACTTTGGAATTGCTATGTCTCTGCCTCATCTTTCATTTGCAGATGGCTGGAACTCAACTCTTCTCTTCTCTTCTCCTCTCTTCTCTGTCACTGTCTCTGTCTCAACCAGCAAGAGCTCATGGAAATGGGCTGTGTCTTTGTGAACATGAACCTATCAGTAGGTATTCCCAAAATGTCACCTATTTCAGTCAGTTTCTGGTATAGTCACACATTCTTTAAGAAAGTATATATACGGGACGCCTGGGTGGCTCAGTTGGTTAAGCGGCTGCCTTCAGCTCAGGTCATGATCCCAGCGTCCTGGGATCGAGTCCCACATCGGGCTCCTTGCTCGGCAGGGTGCCTGCTTCTCCCTCTGCCTCTGCCTACCACTCTGTCTGCCTGTGCTCTCTCTCTCTCTCTCTCTAACAAATAAATAAATAAAATCTTAAAAAAAAAAAAAAAAAGAAAGTATATATACAACGGAGATCCCTGTCAGTACCAGGCAGTTGGCAACAAATAAGTGTGACCATAAGCCAAAGCAAGTCCAGGTTGAACCCTACGGTCAACAGTGGGGAAAGAGGCAGCCAGCATATGAGAGATAAAGGGAAGTCAAAAATAATTCAAAGATCAGGGCAAGCTTGGTGCTCAAGACCCAGGAGGATTGTCCATAGGAAGTGTTTCTGACACCAGGGCCCAGAGAGTCTGCAGAAACCACAGGGACAAAGCATGAGGAAGTACAAGGCAAGCTTATGTGCTGGCATCAAAGGAGACATTCTGATTATTTCCTGCTTCTAAATTTCTCCACATTCCTGTAGGGTTGACAGTAAGCCCAATATAGATGGGAACAGGGAACTGAGATGAGGGACACAGGCACAAAAAATCTGATGTATCTTTTTTTTTTTCAAAATTTTTATTTATTTATTTTACAGAGAGAGAGAGCTCACAAGTAAGCAGGGAGGCAGGCAGAGAAAGCAGAGAGAGGAGGGGAAGCAGGCTCCCCACTGAGCAGAGAGCCCGATGCGAGGCTCGATCCCAGGACCCTGAGATCATGACCTGAGCTGAAGGCAGAGGCTTAACCCACTGAGCCACCCAGGCACCCCAAGAATCTGATGTATCTTTTAGCACTGACATAAAGAAAGAAGAGTTCTTTCACAGTACACATATGAACATTAAATATAATGTAATTGGCCAAGGCCATTCACACTGACTGAAAATTCCTCTGTCTTCTTGCCTTACACATGCCTATCTCATCTCTTCTTTTGAAGTAGAATGTTTTAAAAAAAATTTTATTCTATGAAATTGAACATATGACATCCTTCTGTGACAGAGCTTCTTTCTGTGGTCTCCATAACTAAGCATCACCCAACACATTTCTCTATGCTGAAACTCATGAACCCCATCTTTTCTTTTCTTTTTTTTTTTTTTTT
>RCUC01103459.1:0-12076 GCA_003697995.1 Taxidea taxus jeffersonii
CCCAAAGATAGTCACTTCCCCTGGACAACTCTCCTCACCTGCTCCAGATGGACATTATTCACCCATTATAGCACTCTTTACCACCTAAAAGTCCAAGGCAGACTTTACAAATAAAGTGCCATTTGCAGAAGAGATAGAATTTATTTGTTATCACATCATTAAATTGTAAGTTTTTGGATGACAGAGGCTATGTATTTCTTATTTTTCCTAAGACATTAAAAATGCCTTATTGAAAACATGTTAGGTATTTGATTAATGTTTATTGAGTGAATGAAAACCTTGTTTGGAAGCGTTTTTACCATCTGGCTTCCAGACTGGAACTTTTGGGTCGTGTTTTCAGTCTGGTTACACATACACAGTTAAATTTGATCTTCATCACAATTTGAGGCCATAGACAATGTGATTATCCCCATTTTAGTAGGGGAAAGCTCAAACGCCAAGCCATTTGCCCAGATTTGATCCCTGATTTGCAAGATTTGAAGTCTTATGTTCTTAATCACTGCACATGGGGTATGTATGCTTGTGGTGTTTTGAGGGTGCAGTTACTCCCGTCTGAGTCACTCCTTCGCCTGGATGTTTGGGTGCCCATTTGAATAACTCATGGGACATATTTCCCAGCATCTTCGCTTGGCTGGAGTAGGAGCTGTGTTCATTCTGCTCAAGGCAGAGAAGGCAAAACCACTTTTGTCTTTGACAACCAGGCTGCTGTAACACAGGATCATAGACTGTGTAGCTTCTGAACAACAGAAATGCATTTCTTACCATCTCAAGGCTGGAAGTCCAAAATCAGCGTGCCAGCATGGTCAAGGTCTTGGGAAAGCTGTTTTCTTGGTTGCAGACTGCCAGTATCTTTGTATCCATACACAAGGCAGGGAGAGAGAGGGGGAAAGCACGCTCTTTCTGGACTCTCCGAATGGCAGTAATCTCACTCTTAAGGGTCTACCCTCATGACCTCACCTAATCCTGGTTACCTCCTGAAAGCCCACCTCGTAATACCATCCCCTGGGAGAGAGGGAGGGTTACAACAGGAATTTTGGCGTGTCACAAACGTTCAGTCCATATTTTTTCTCCCACAATCAAATTAGAAGTGAAACATTGAGATCTGTATATTCTCTATTGTTTAAAAAAAGGGGGGGAGCTACTGAGTATTTCCCAAGCACACCCTTCTTCCCTGCATTAACGAATGGGAAGAGAAGCCAGTGTTGATTGTGCTCCGTTCCAGGCACAATGCTGTGTGCGTCAGGTACATTACCCTCACGAACAACACCCACTCCTCTTAAAAGACTTCATTCAAGCATCACTTCCTCTGTGTACACTTCCCTTGACATCCTCTTTTATCACAGAGTTGGCCCCTCCCTACCTTGTGCCCGCACCTGCCCCCCAGTTGCCTCTTTGAAGCTGTTGCATATTTTGATGTCCATTTCTGCCCATTCCCTAGACCTGCCTGTCCAGAATGGAAGCCGCAACTCACGAGCGCTACTGAACATTTGCGGTGTGTCCAGGGCAAACTGAGATGTGCTGTGTTAAAACACACACCTGACTTTGAAGTCTCCGTATGAAAAATGGAGTGTAAAATGTCTCATTAATAATCATGTTGACTGTATGTTGAAATGATAACATTCTGTATATTAGGTTAAATAAATTTTTTTTTTTTTACTTTTTGAATTTGACTCTTAGAAAACTTAACTTTGTATGTGGCTCATATTCATATCTTTACTGGATAGCACAGTTTTAGACTGTGAATTTCTTTTTCTTTCTTTTTAGACTGTGAATTTCTTTTTCTTTCTTTTTAGACTGTGAATTTCTTGAGGAGATGTCTGTCTCTTATTTTCTTTTATTTCTAGGACCTGGAAGAGGGTCCTACACCCTGTAAATGTTCATTAAAAATCTGCTGAACAAACATGTGTCTTCATTTAACACAGAGTCCCAGATCTTCTGGCCCCAATGATGAGACCTAAAATTTGGCAGGAAGACCCCAGTGAAGGAACTCGTCACAGTGAAGGTTGGGTGAAGGGAGGCATTTTGGCCATCTATGTTCAGAAACTATATTCTTCAAGTCAGGAGACCATTTAACAAAATAAAAGGTGAAACGAGGCACCTGAGTGGCTCAGTGGGTTAAGTGGCTGCCTTCACCTCAGGTCATGGTCCTGGGTCCTGGATCCTGGGATCGAGCCCTGCATCGAATCACATGGGGCTCCCTGCTCAGTGGGGAGTCTGCTTCTCCCTCCGCCCCTACCCCCTGCTCATGCTCTCACTTGCTCGCTCTCTCATAAATAAGTAAGTGGTGTGATGGGATAGCTGGAGTGGGGAAGTAGTTAGTAAGCCTGGAATATGGTTACTGGAAAGCTTCAACAGCGTCCCCTTTGACTTTCGAAGAAAGAGCAATTCCCTGGAACAGTTACAGTAGGAGCTGTGAGAACTTATCTGTTCCATATCCCCTTGTTGCTCCTCTATATCCTAATGGCTTCTTGTGGCTGTTCACCCAAGAGCATTGTCTGGCCACCGTAATGTGCATGATTCACACAAGGGGAAGGTAAGGAGCATCAGGGCATCAACACAGTTGTTAGAAGCAGCCCGCTACCAGTGATGCATGGGGATTGATGGATAATATGACAACTTTCCTCATCTTTCAAATGAGAAAACTCTGAGACCTGTTTACCTCTCCCACAGTGATAACTTGCTCATCAACACACCCTGAACTGGCTTCTTCCCTTTTCTGTTCTGTAGTCTTCTTCCCTGAGCTGTGCTTCTTGGAATCACCTCCCAGTGGTGCTGCGGGTACTCAAGTCCTTGTTCTGACACTCGGTGTCCGATTTCAGAGGACCCAAAGCAGGACAGCGGGGAATCGAGGTACTTGATGTCTCGCTGGAGCCATATTTAGGCTCATCTCCTATCCCTGTTCGCATTGAACCCCACATTTACTCTGATAATCACCTCCATGCCCGAACTTTCAGGCCATACCACCACCTCACATCCTTGTTCCTTTCCACAGAAATCCAGGATCATCGGCTTGGCATTCAGAGCCCTCACACTGGGTACTGGCTTCCCATCGTGCCTTTCTCCTGTCCCACTCCATCCCCATGTGTGGATTTCAGCTCCACTCTTCTCCGCTCCACTCCTCAGTATGCCCTTCAGAAGTTCTCACCTCCTTACTTCTTCACAGATCTTTCTCTGTGCCTCAAATGGCTTTTGAAAGATTTATCTCCATTACCGCCCAAACCTCATTCACAGTGCTGAGAAGAATTTTGTTTCCAACAGCTTGACCTGTTCCCCATTCTCAGAGTTGTAAGTGAAAATGTGGATTTTAGTTTAGATTCTAGTTGCTGGGTTGCGTTTAAATGGAACAGTGTACCAATGCTGGCTAAGTGAGACCGTGAGATTTATTTGGAGTATGTGAACATTAAATTAGATTATGTAAGAAAATCCTTTCTGCAGGCACTTTGAAGGAATTTCACGACAACGTGAGTAATATTTCTACCTTGCAAATTCAGATTTACCTCTGTGGCATTTTATTGACATGGGTCTTGGCTCTATTTCTTTGGCTTCCTGCTGAGAATATGGGAAACACAGTAAAGCCTCTCTAATCATGAATTCCTCTTTCATGAAATCTTAGCCTTGAGGATTTACTGTTGTGTATCTCCTTGATAACCTTGAGGACATTAGATCATGAAAATGAAGATGGTTGAGATGTATGAGGATTTTTTTTGTTTTTGTTTTTGGTTTTGAGAGAGAGAGAGAGATGTGTGAGTTTTAAAATTAGTACCTCCCTGAACACTAGGATGGAGGGCTAGAAAAAAAAAATGCTTCTTGATATGCATATTATTTGCTACAAAGCAAAACAAATTTATAAACATATCCTTGGAATCAGAGGAAACAATATCTGAAGAGTTTCTAGGGAACAAGGGCTGGTAATTTAAAATGCACCACATTTCACCCTATTTAAGCCAAGAAGCATGGTAGGATGATTAAGAGCATGAGTTCTAGTTTGGCTCGAAATCCTGGCCCCACCACTTACTAGCTGTGTGATCTTGGCCAAGTGCAAAACCTTAATCCTCAGTCTTGTCACCTATAAAATGGGCTGTTGGTAGGGTAGGCAAGTTAATGTAGATATTTAATTTTATATAGCTCTCTTAACAGCATGTGTAGGTACCTTATAAGTGCCATTATAATTATTGTAGTTTTGGGGCGCCTGGGTGGCCTAGTGGGTTAAAGCCTCTGCCTTCAGCTCAGGTCATGATTCCAGGGTCCTGGGATCGAGCCCCACATCGGGCTCTCTGCTCAGCAGGGAGCCTGCTTCCTCCTCTCTCTCTCTCTCTCTGCCTCTCTGCCTACTTGTGATCTCTGTCAAGTGAATAAATAAAAAATTATTGTTGTTTTTATATGATGTCTTCAGTAGTTACATTATTTAGTGGTTATACTTTCTTGCTTGAGTGAGTTCGAATGTTTCTTTTAAAGGCTCATCTCATCTTGACTCCTATTTTCTCTACACAGTCTTTAGTTTTTCATTAAAATTCTGTCACATATTTTTTTTATTTTTTATCATTTATTTATTTATTCTTGTTTAATGACCCACTTCTTCCATTTTAATAGTGGGGCTGCTTTTCCAACAACCATTTAAGTGGAGTCACCAATGCCAGGCGAGGTTATGCTATGCTGAATACTTTATTTATATATTTTATGTAAACATAATTTGCTTTGTAGGCACAATGTAACAAAAGCTCTAAAGCCACAAATACATTAGACAAAGTTTCAGTTCACTCCAATCAAGTTTAAATGACAGAGAAGCCTTCACAGTTCCTTTAAGGCAAACTGAGACTTTCTTTATACTTCCTTCAGAAAACCAATCACGTGACAGGAAGAAGGTGCTTATTAAAACGAGATTGCTTTAAACGGCTAATTTTGGCATTTTTCTTTCTCCTGTTCCTCATGGCATAACTGGACCTTGAGAGTCAAACCCTAGTTTACTCTTCTGACTCAGTATTCTGAAGAGACAAAAGGGTTTTCTTTAACCTACTGCCATTATTTGTGATGACTGTATTAATTTTGCTAGTTGAAAAACAGATTTGGGGAAGCATGATTTTTTTTTTAACGCCTCTCCTCTGGACAGAACAAAGGCCATTTGGATTCCCACTCCCCTTGCAGAAGACAGCCCTGATTTGGCCAATGGCTCTTTGTTACCCCAGCCCTAGAAAATGCCATTTCTGTCTAGCTCACCAGGAATGTCACTTGGGTGGTGGTTCTTCTTAAAACCTCATTGTCAGCTTAGTTATGGGAGAAATATGACCAATAACACAGCATTTAGTGAAAGTGTTGGGCAGGGGGTGATAAACCTCCACATTATCTTTCCGAGTGGCCCAGAAATGAAATATTGGTGAGTCCTGGGGTATGAACAGATGATGTGAGCGTCTTCTTCTGAGATACTCTCATCTCTCTGCACATCAGATGGCAGCACCCTTTCTTGTCCCCATATTTTACACGTACATTCACAATGAGGAGAAACTCCCTTGAGACAAATATTTGGCATAAATAAGTCACCATCACAAGCTTAGGATAGGAAAAAAGAACATGATTAATGAGGTGATATTTGTTACAAAAGGACTTTGGAAATAAAACAGTAATTGCTGGAATGCATTCCTTCCCATCATTTGGGGAAAGAGTTGGGTCTTCCCTAAGGCTCACTGGTGGAGAGATGGGGCAGTCAGGAGCCCTCCAAGGTCTTCCAGAAGACAAAGTGACAGAGAGGGGTGCTAATCATGTGGGCTTCTTGCGTCTCCAGCTTGGTTTGTGAGTGAAGGAGTCACTCTTTGAGCCAAAGTGAGAGGAGGGACTAAGGAACCCCTTCTGGAGACATTGAGCCTCTCTCTCATCCTTCAGGGTAACTGTTCACCTCAAGACATGTGGTGGGGTGGGGTATGGGGTTTCTTAAGAGTTTAGGAGCTGGTAAATTAGACAGTGGTGTATAATCAAGTCGTTTGGTCCCTGAATTCCAAAAAGCAGGGGCTTGCAAAGAGTCTGCACCGTTATTTTATATTTTAGAGGAGAGGAACTGCACATTTGGCATCTGATACTGAACATCAGCTGATTGTATCGCTAGAGTTTGTTACATGTCAGGACATGCTTTGGCAAGAAAAGAGATACTCATTAATTTTTTTTTTCCCCAATATGGTCTGCAAGGGAGGTCTTCCTTGGGGGATCCTCAGTCAAGGCAGCTGTTAGCTACCTGGAATTGAAAGAGCAAAATTGGTAATGCCCATGACAAGTGTGCAAACATAGGCAAATCTCAGTAATGACTTCTGAAATAGTCCCACATATGGTGAGTTTTCTTGAAATTAATAGAAAACATACATGGTGGGCAGGGGGGAGGATTTTGCTCATGAAACCTGGTTTCAGAGGAGAAGTCTCTGTGGCCGATCCTCAGACTCATGCTGTTGACCCATCTTCTGTCCTGAAAAATCCATATCTACTTTCCTGTGTTGATGGTTAAGAACCCCTGAGTGGATCAAGCATCAGAGGCTGAGAGGAGAGTGGTTCAACCCTTTTTGACCAATAAACGACTGAATGGATACAAGGAAGTTGCCTCCTAAATGGGGAGAGGGAAAGTACTATTTGGAGAGATCCTAAACGTGTAGGCTTATAAAAGCACCTCCTGGCCTACCCTCCTTTGCCAGCCACATTGGCAAGTGCCCTTGTCAGAATCATGGGTGCCTGGCAGCAAAAAGTGTCATTGGCCTGAAGAATTCTAGGATCTGGACAGTGCTTTTATGATTACACCTTTCAATCCAAACTTGTCTTGGCCCATGGCTGGTCTTGCAGGCGTTGGGCCTGTGGGCTCATATAAATTTGCAAGGCTGTTCTAGAACTGTCAAGAAGGACCCAAAGATGGATGGTTTTGAAGTAGGAGAGAGGGGAGAGTGTAATACACAGATGGGGGAGGGACATAATACTGCATGGGATGGGCTTGGCACTTAATTTCGAAAACAACAGTGATCAACAGCTTTTAGCTCAGCTGACTGCAGACAAACACAACACACAGTGGACTACAGCATTTGTTCACTGGGGCACAGAAGAGCTTTCTCGACCGGCTCCTCTTGCTCCAAACCATCCTTCACATTCTCCTGCCTGGGTCCTGGGTTACTGGATAAAGGGCATCCGCTCCTTGTTCTCGCTGTCCCCCTCGTGGTCCTCTTCCTCTTCTCCCGCCTCGCTGGTCTCTGTGCTATCGTTGGCCATCTGCAAGTCAACAGAGGATGTTTTAGAGGGTCTGCAGGCTGTCTCTTACCTTCTTCATGCATCTGAGGAAGGCCCCTTCGGAAGGACTTCTTTGAGGGCTAAGAGTTAGGGTCGCTTTCTTCCCCAGGAAGGCAGTGTGGTGCTGGCTGTCTGATGTTGGGTGTCCTAGGAAGCAGACTCTTGAGATGAGGATTTGAGTGCAAATATTTGGAATTTGGGAGATGATTCCAGGAAGCACAGGTAAGGAGGGAGGAGATGAGGCAGAAAAGGCAGGGAAGTCGGCACAGGGTGTGTTAATAAGTAGGCGCCTACTATGGGCAACGGGGGCTCAGTCGTGCTGGGGACCACTGGAAGCCAGTGAGGGACACATCTCACAGTTGTTCCACATGAGGGGTAAGAAGCCAGGAAATGGCCACGGTGGGTTATCTCCCCGACATCTCTGGCCAGTTGTGTACATACTGTCCAAACAGCTCCTGTGGCTGGAGGCTCTCAGACAGAGGGGTCAGGTGCTGGGGGAATGGGGACACTTCATAGCATGCACAGCACAGACTGGCCATGGTTCAAATCCTGATGCTGTCACTTCCTAAGAGCCAGAACAACTAACAGCCGTGTGTGTTAGTCCCCACCATTGGAATCTTGCTTCGGTGAAGATGTGTACTTTGGTTCTAGCCAAAGCCTCATAAGAGCCCTCCTGAGATTGAGGAACAAGGACCACAGCATATGCCAAGGCAGGCCCTGAGCTCTTACACTCAGAGTTGGGCTTTTCAGCTCCTGCTCTGCTCATAGACCCCCCCTGGTCAAAGAGGCCTTCATAAAGCCTGAGGGTCCAAGAGGACCTCATGTGTTACAGAGACAGGCGGGAAGCTGATGCCAGCTCTCCTGTTTAAAAGCAACAAACTGTCCAGGATGGCTCTAGATCTCCTCTACAGGTAGGGTAAAATAGATCTGGTCATGTGTTTTAAGAGCAACATAGGTGTACAGAAAACCTGGGCCCTAGCCCCCTTCCCCTGGTTTCAACCCCTCATCTGCCTTCAAACATTTGCTGGCAGAGTCCTGGGACTTACAAGCACTTAATAAACAAAGTCCCTATTGTTATCAGTCACTTGCATTTTGTAAAATGCCCTCTCCCGAAGTCATCCTTCATTGAGTGAAATGGCTATCATCCCTGAACCACATTAAGGTTATAAAACCCAAGGAAACACTTAAAACAAAACAAAAAGGGAACACACACACACACACACACACACACAGTAAAACATGTAAAGATTTTAGTTCTTTCTCTTTTACAAATGCCTCATGCAGGTTTAAAACTAAATAGGTGAGAAAGTAAACAAGTAAAAAAACCCTTCCTAAGTATTTTCTGCATTAAACATTTCCTAGAACTTAGTATGAACCAGCCAATGCTTTATTTGTATCATTCCACCTGACTTGTGAGAACTGATCGATCTCCAGTTTATGGGGATACTGAAGACGGAGTGGCAGAATAATCACCCAGGGTCTCACACAGGAGATCAGAACCACACGGTCTGATGGCACTCTGTGTGTTGACCACCACACTCCATTGCAAGTGGCCCTTGCCAGAGGGTTGGGGTGTGAGCGTGACATGCTTCACTCCTGGTGGGATCCTTGGATGTAAGGGTGTCATCCTGACTAAAGGAAGCGAAATCAATGCAATCATCAGGAGGCCTCTCAGAGGCAGGTGGCATCCTTCTGTTGAATATGTGAATGTGAATTTATTCGATTTACCAGGAATCCCTCCCACTTAATGGCAGCCAAGAGGCAGCACTTGCAATAGACACAGGTCGATTCCTGTCCTTTCCTGACTGTCCTCAGATTGCTCTTGAAATGCCCTCACTGAAGCATATTCCTTTCTGTTTTAGCCCATGTCCCAGTTTTGTGACCCATCGCTCATTTGCACAATCATTTGATTACACTGGTCTGTGGCAAGCCAGAACTGCTTGCATTTCCCCCTACCCGACCTGTGCCAGCACCGGATAGACCCTCTTGTGTTGAACTGAACAGACCCTCTGCTTTTGACTCACCAGTGGAGTCGGAGTCTTCTCTACATCGAGAATTAACTTGCCAATGTTCCCCCGGTCGTGGATCCGTTGCATGGCCTCCTTCACCTGAGAGGAGAAAAAGAGAAGCGCTGGTTGGGTGAGAAATCGCCCAGGTGGAAAAGCCAAACCACTCGCTGCACACGTGGGGGCGCTGTGGTTCAGGGTTAGCCGCTAAGCCAGTGATGGTTTGGAACAGTGGATGCAAACAGGAGCTTGTCCAAGCAACTTGGTCTTCTGGGTCTAAGGAATGAAAGTGATAGTTCCTGAAATAAGATGAAATTTTCTTAAAAAAACAAAAGTCGGGGTGGGGTGGGATGGGGTGGTTGGGGAGGAGAGTACCGTGACGTTCTGAGAGACACAGGGCACATCAGCCAGAGTAAATTTTGACCGGTAAAATTATTTTTTTCAGTCAGTTGTACCCTGCTTACCAAAATGGTACATAACTCTGATTCATAGTTTAACCAAAATGACCCATTGCCTAGGCTAATATATTCAAGAAAATTCCCTTTGGCTATTCCTGGTTATTGGCTGGAAATTTTGTTTCCACCAAAGTAGAGATTTCTCCAGAATAGTATTCTGCCCAGAGAAGAAGCCCTAGTTTTCCTTAAAAATAAAAAGGCAAGAGTGTGCCCTCATCTGATTTACGCTTGAGCATTTCATTCTGTGGTTGTGCGGAGAATGAGCTGTAGGGGGTGCTTTGAGGATAAAATGAGGTAAGAAAAGGGTAATACTACCCAGCACTTGGCATGAATAGGTCCTCCACATCTCTTAGTGAAATCTAAATGGAAATACATCTCTTAATTTTAAAAAAGTTACAAGAGATCTACCCTAAATATTTTTCCTAAAGTCTCAGCTTTTTAAATATTTTGGTTCACTCATTCAGTCCACACAATATTCATCAAATGTCCTTACAGGCTAGACACCACGGTTTTTGTTCGTTTGTTTTTGTTTTGTTCTAAGTAAGCTAGGATGTCTGTCTTGGAGGAATTCAGTCTGGGGCTGATGGAGCAGTGTTGGCTTAAAAAGACCAAAGCTCTCTTCTCATTTGGATAAAAACTTGACAGAGCCATTAAAGTGTGCATACTCTGATTGCTTTTCCGGGACTTATCCTAAAGACATAATCCAAATTGTGGGGGGAAAAACTCGCCACACGAAGGATACTTAATCACAGCTTTGCTTTTTATGGCAAAACACTGAAGCAACTTGTATATCAAAGAATAAGGGAATGGTTAAGGAAACCACGGCTCCTACATTTATCAATGGAATAGAAATATTATGTCGCTATTAAGCTGCTAATTATGAAGAACGTACAGCAGGATTAAAAGCCTTCATAATATTGCTAACTGAGAAAATCGAGATGCATCCCCATAATAACATGGACATCCTAAAATAGCTAGAAAGGGATCTGGATATATGGTAAAACATTAGGTAGGGGAAATTAGTGCCTTTTAACTCCAAACATTGCTATTTGGTTATGAAATTCAAATCAGTATTTAATATAAGTTAAATGCATCTCTAAATGTAGTCTTTGGAAAACCTAGCATTGGTTAGCATCAGCTTCTTTTATAGACTGTCAGTGCCATGTGATTGTTAAACTTCCTGACCCTAATACATACGCCAATATATGTCTTTTATTTCCGTGATGAACATTGCTTTTCAAAATGCTGTCATATCTGGTCATAACAACTATTTACTGAGAATGTTTAAATATCATGTCGGACAGCTTCCAAAATGGCTCCCAACCGTCCTTTCCTCCTGACACTTAACAGCAAGGTAATCCCCTTCCCTTGAATGTGGGCTGGACTCCTAACTTGCTTCAGACCAGTAGAATATAGCAAAAGTAATGGGATGTCACCTCTAAGACAGATTTCTGTCTGGTAATCTCTCTCTCTGACTCTTCTTGCCTTCTTCCTCTGATGACACAAACTGCCATGTTGTGAGCTGCCCTATAGAGAGGACCGCATGGCAAGAAACTGAGGGAGACCCCTCCCCCCCCACCAACAGCCAGTGAGGAACCAATACCCTGAGTCCAAAAGCCCATGAGGAACTAGATCCTGCAGCAACCAATGGGAGAGCTCAGAAGCAGATCCTTCCCCAGTTTTGCCTGGAAATTAGACTGTATCCCTAGCTGACACCTTGATTGAAGCCTTGGGAGATCCTAAGCCGAAGGACCCAGCTAAACCCTGCCCAGATTCCTCACCCACATAAAGTGTGATCAGAGGTGTTGTTTTAAGCCTCTACATTTTGGGGGTAATTTTTTATGCTGCAGTAGATAAGTAGCCTTCTTATCTTCCCTACATAATTCTTACCTTGCAAGATCTACATTATACCCATTTTATAGGTAAGTACCTTGAGGCTCAAAGAGATAAGCAATCTGTCCAAAGATTATGTGGCTATCAGTGTCAGAATCGTGGCTTAAACTCAGGTTTGTCAGACTTCAAACCCGATGCTTTTTTCCAGTTCACCCAGACTGTGTTTCATCTGATTCTCAAAGGCAGAGGAAGGTGGTAGGTAATGTCTCACATAATGACTTCCCAGAATTCAGTTGTGGATTACCCTGGCAAGTCATTAAGCACCTGGTAACTCCTTGGAGATTCAGAGCAATTTTTGTGCTGCTTTTCCAATAAGACAGAGCCACGGAAACTGAAAAGCTGTTTTCCTACCAGTTAAAGCTTATTGTGATGCTAGAAAAAAAACCCCCTGAAGGGTTGGCTCTAATCTGCATATTTTGGGGACATTTCTTCCTTCCTTCCTTCCTTCCTTCCTTCCTTCCTTCCTTCCTTCCT
>RCUC01103461.1:0-29587 GCA_003697995.1 Taxidea taxus jeffersonii
GCTAAAAATATTGCTGTTTGGGAGAAATGTGCGCCCATCTATGTCCTAAATTCAGATATTTTAAATGATACTGTGGCATCTTGGAACACCCAGCATTAAACAAACAAACGTGAAACTCCCTGTTTCAATATTCAGATAAAGACCAAATGAAGGGAGGTGCCAAGCATCCAAGCACTTGTGCAAGTTTCCCGCCTTTTCTCCCGTACCAGAGTCTTCCAGGAACCTGTGCTCCCATGGGGTCATAGCTGCTTGAAAGCAGAGGAATGCTTTCCCTCAAGGGCCCTGGCACAAGACTCTATACATGAAGGCTGGGGAGTTGGAACCGTTGTTTCAGAAAGGATTTTTCTTCCACATTCTGCTCTAGCCCAAGGGAATGGGATCCAAAGAGTCAGGAGACTGGGTCTGAATGTAAACACTGCCTCTCACCAGCTGTAAGGGATTAGTTTAGGCAGGCTCTTAACCTCTGAGTCTGATCTTCTCCTTTGTAAGATGGACCCCTAACCCCCACCCTCCAGCCACCTTCCTCCTGTTATGGGGCTTTTGTGAGAATCAAATGGAAACAGTGTAGGTGAAGGTACTTGTAATGATAAAGCATGTACCTTGGAGGGGACATCTTTGGGTTTTGTCACCCAGCATCTTTTCCTCTCCTAGTAACAGCATATTATAACCTAAATTATAACCTGTAACCTAAATTTCCTCGGGACAACAAACTTGATCCTGATTATCCCCTGGGCTACAGGTGTACTTGACCCTGGGCAGTCCCAGAAGCTGGGGGTGTGGCTCCTTGCCCAGGAGAGTCTTGCACTCTCCCAGCCACCTCCTGTGGTGGACTTGCCCTCAGAATCCTTTCCAACTGCACCCCCACTGCTCTGTCCATATTGCAGTGGTTAAAAAAACCACCTTTCTAGACTCTTGTACAGGCAATTATATGAATGCAAATTATTTTTCAAAAATTTTCATTCAAACTAGATTTGGAAGGCAGGAATGCAGAAGAGAGAGTTTTCCTATGACATTCACATTTTCTGTAGGCATACATGCTCATAGACACTTCCCATGTACAGTGGTTTGACCTATGGTCCATTGTATCTTGGGTTTCAGAAGCAGTTTGGAGGCAATGTCACCAGCTTCCTGGCCTCTGATCCCCAAATCACAAATATGACATGTGATCTTGAATTCGACTGTTCTCATGGTGGCCTCCTGATTCCGCTTCCGTGTTTCAAGAGTCACAGCTCTCCCTAGCAAGTTCATTCCGCTGTATTCTGGGAGTCATTTCTAAAGCTTCAATCTAAAACTTCCTCCTTCAGACAGTGGAGCTCGAAGACGGGTCAGCTTGAAGAACTGTGACCACCAGAAGGACAAACCCTTCTCTGGCTTAAGTCCACTCCCTGCCCCAAGTTCTCCATTTGTGATTTGGGGGACCAGCAGCACTATAATGAGGCCAAGACTGTGGCTATTCCCCACATGGACATTGAGACACTGAAGAAACTCAATAAGAATAAGCAATTAGTTAAGAAGTTGGCCAAGAAGTATGATGCCTCTTTGGCTTCAGAATCTCTGATGAAGCAGATCCCAAAAATCCTGGGCCCAGGCCTGAATACACTGGCAAGTTCCCCTCATTGCTGGCCCACAATGAGAACATGGCAACCAGAGTGGATGAAGTGAAGTCTGTAATCAAATTCCAGGTGAAGAAGGTGCTGTAGCTGCCAGTGGCTGTTGGCCATGAGAAGATGACCAATGATAAGTTTGTGTACAACATCTACTTGGATGCCAGTCTCCTGGTATCACTGCTCAAGAAGAACTGGCAGAACATCCAGGCTTTATACATTAAGAGTGCCATGGGTAAGCCCTAGTGCCCATACTAAAGTGCAGCTTAATTAAACCCTAGTGCTACCAATAAATAAATAAATAAACCTCCTTCAAGCCATCTAACAATTTTGTAAGCATTCAGTGCTAGATTTAAATCCCTCTCTGCTTTAAATATCTAGAGTGGCTTCTATATTCTACAAATGAATCCTGCCTGGTACAGAAGAAGAGGCAGACACTTGGGACCCCAGGTGGACCAAGGGGGAGTCAGATCACAGAATTTCATTCCAACAGTTGATAAATAGAGGCTAACTTTCCAACAGACTTGGAGGTTATAAGGCCAGAGCCGCTGGCAGACATCTTATCTTGCCTTTACCAAAGATCTTGTCCGAGAAAAGCGCCAATGAGAAGGGGCCAAGCCAAGAGATGAGAGGAGCCTGATCTGGACACCATTTGGGTACCTGAATCAAGCAATGTCTTGTGCTAAATCCATCCCTGGACTTTGCAGTTACATGAGCCAGTAAGTTCCCCCTTCTATCTGAGACAGAGCTGAGCTGGTCCATCATTTGACCAAAACATAACTTATCAGGCATAACGGTGACCACAGGAGAGGAAAAAACAGGGCAGCAGTAGTCAGATGGCTATAGATCACAGTCTCAACCACGGGTCTGCATCAGAATCACCTGGGAGGATTTTACAAGGTACAAGTGAACATGTCTGGGCCTGGGCGCTCCAGGTCATATGAGAGACAGATGTGAGCAAATGGAAAATTCTCCCAAGTGAGCTGGTTTCCACATGTACCCCTGGAGAGTGTGGCTACTGTGGATCAACTCACAGAGAAGGGAGGACAAGGCAGTGGTCATTTCTTGAAAATACTTGAATGTTTGAATCTCAGTTCAAAGCACTCACATTATTTTTTATTTAATTTTGGTTTTCTCCTTTTAGGGTTAAAAAACCTTTGCATTAAATCACCCAGTATTATAACCACCAGATGAGAATACTATCGAGTGAAATATTTCAGCCCAGCTTGTGTAAGCTGAAGCAGCTGGGCCATTTTTAAAAATTATAATAAATAAGTGAATACATAATCAATCCCTTGAGTGCCAACTCTATGTTCTGTGTGCTCCCAGAGCTGTGATTTTTCATCTTTATTCTATCCCCCCCAAAAGAAAAGCAACATAGGGAAAAATGTTGACAGACTGTTCTCTGTGACGTCAACCAACAGAAAAAGCTGAAGTGTTGATGCTCATTCCAGAAGGCATTTCTACTGTGGGTTTTGGTGGGTGCAGATTTAGAACAACCCTTCCTTTTCTGGAATAAACATTAACTATTTAATACCAAAAAGGTACCTGAGAAGAGAAGTCAGATGTTTTGATGTCTGCAATGTATCCAAGACACAACAAAAGCAGAAATAGGCCTATGGAGTAGAGTGAACAAGCACAGACCTAAATATTAATCAAGCATTTCTCAAGGTCTTGGTCAGGTCTTGTGTAACCAGAGATGAACCAGACATGTTCCACTGGTTCAAGAAATTTACAATCTACCGAGAAACAGACTTGGCAAAAAAGTATAATCATTTGATGAACAATTTTATCTTTGGAATCAAAAATTATTTGAAGACAAGTCTGAAGAATAAGTGATCAAACTAGCTGACTCTGAGGTCTGACTCATAGAATGGCTCTAAAGTCACTTCCCAAAGATCATCACTGCAAACATCATGAGCCTCTTAGAATGTGTTCATAACCTCCTGAGGTACTACTTTGAAGGGGCAAATTCATCCCATGTATAAGTTTAAGCTTGTTCCTTTTTTGATTTTGTTTTCAGAACATATACAGGCAAAAAAGATCCCATGATTAAATGCTTGGTGGACAGAATTCTTCCCTAAACTGAATTTCCTCAAGCCTTCCCTGGATGTGAATACTTATTAGGCCACATAAGCATTAACATTCAGTTATACTGGCCCATTGCCTGAGCCCTGGCATCCCCTGGAAGGCTCCTGCTGGGTATTGATGGAGACGTCTCTGTGTGAAAGAACAGTCTCTGCTCTCAAGCCCTCTGGCCTGGCCCCTCACTGTTGACTGCTGCCCATGAAGTCACTCGTGGCCATTTTGGGCAGGATCTCTGGGAGCAGTGCTTTCCTTCTTGAACTCCTGGATGCAATGTAGACATGGGGAGATAGACCTTCATCCCAAACCTGTGCTGTATTTGTCCTCAGGACTTGGGTCTTGGAAGCCCCCATTGCAAATAGGTCTTTGACCTGCCCATAGCTTCTTTCCAGTCCCAGCCCCTCTTCTACAGGACAGGGGTTCCAGACAGCACGACATCCAGCTTCACTCTCTCCCCACCAGACTCTGAACTGAAGTCCACATCACCTCCTCCCTTTATGCACACCGACCCCGAGTAGCTGGCTACCAGCTCACAACTCACCAGACAGTACATTTGCATCGCGTTCAGCTACTTCTAAAATAAAGATCAGGCAAGAGCCTGAGGAAGTTAGTTCCCTCCTATCACTTTTCTTGGTTTCTGACAGAGCTGACTTGAGGCCAAAGCTTATATTGAGTTAACAGAATGGATTCTGGGCAGGAAGCTGTTGCTTCTGTTGAAAGGTAGGGACAGTGTGTGTGAGTGACTGTGCAATTGAAACACACCTCATCACAGACTCCAGGGGTAGAGACATCCAATGATATTAGGCTAGTGGAAAGAGAGATGCCACAGATACTGTTCAAGAGGGCTCCTTTTAGGGTGTTACTTTGTGGGGACTGCTCACATTCTGCTTTGTACTGGCTGTAATGTTTTAGTTCTTTTTTAAATGTCTCTACCTCAGGGTACCTGGGTGGCTCAGTCGGTTAAGCATCTGACTGGTTTCATCTGACCTGGTTTCAGCTCAGGTCATGATCTTAGGGTTATGGGATTGAGCTCCGCATTGGGCTCTGCACTGAGCACAGAATCTGCCTGAGATTCCTTCCCCCTTCTTAGCCCTCCCCATCTGCTCCTCCCCTAGTCATGTTCTCGCTCTCTCTCTCTGAAATAAATGAATAATTTTTTAAAATTGTCTACCTCATAAAATTATGGGGAGAATGAAACGAAGGTTCAGATGTGAGAGGCCAAGTCCTCTGACTTTTCCCTATTGTCCCTTCCCCTTCTCCCAGCAACTTCTTAGAACTGTACATTTTATTTGAAGAGCTAAAGAAAATAATTTATTTATATTAAACAAGCATGACAACATTACAGATTAAGATATATAAATTCACATGACTTTTTTAAAAAAGATTTTTAGTAATGTCCACACCCAATGTGAGGCTTGAACTCACGACCCCGAGATCAAGAGTCTCATGCTCTATCAACAGCCAGGTGCCCCTAATTCACATGAATTTTTAAGATGGAATGAGGGTCTTTTTTTTTTTCTTTTAAAGATTTTATTTATTTATTTCACAGAGAGAGAGAGATCACAAGTAGGCAGAGAGAGAGGAGGAAGCAGGCTCCCCACTGATCAGAAGCCCAATATGGGGCTCGATCCCAGGACTCTGAGATCATGACCCGAGCTGAAGGCAGAGGCTTAACCCACTGAGCCATCCAGGTGCCCCTGGAATGAGGGTCTTAAAAGAAATTTCACCTGTGCCACTCTGAGGCAAGCATTCCCTCTTGTTAGGAACACTTCAGTGGAAAAGTTCGAGAAATCTGATGTGAACCCCAGGGAGGCCCAGAAAGCTCCCTCACCGAGGACAGGCAGAGTCAGCTCATGTGTTGGGAAAACCATTCTGAAGGAGGCATGGTGAGGTGGAGGGAAGGGAGGTTAGGTTCTTGAGCTCAGCCCCTGTGTAATAATTACATAAGTTGTCCCTCAAATCTAGAGCCTTTTGTGTGCTAGGGTATCCACATGCATTTCTCTTCAGTTTCCCAGCAGAACCTACACTATCACAGGACACTGAGCCTCCCAGAGGTGTAGAGCTCTTAATTGCATGGCCTGAATTCAGGCCTAGGCCCGCTGCATCTCACCACCCCTGCACCTTTTGAAAACCATCCCCATGTTTCCCACCTTCTGGCCTTCCCCATCTCCAGTACGGGAGGCTTCCAGAGTCTCTGAGTCCAGGCCCACCTATAGGAAGCCATGATGCCTTAGCCACCTGACCCGGTCCAGGAAACGGCCACTGGATTCTCTTGACCCTCGACTAAACTCCCTTCCTGACACAACAGTCTCAACCATACCAATCTGACTCTGGGATAAAATGACTCCAGAGTTTTCCAGAGGGACACTTGGCAATGAATTTCTAGTGGCTGTGGCTGACTCTGAAGAAAATGGGGTGTTCTCCTGCCCAGAGTAGGGATGAGGCTTTTGTAATCCCAAAAAGGGAAGCCTGATAGCCTCACATGGAGGAAGAAGAGTGCACTCCTCCCACCCCTGTCACGTCTCCTTTCAGGAAGTTGAGCTAGGTGAGTGTCCCAGGGAGAGAAACCAGCAGTTCCCAGCCGTGGCACTTCATGCGGTCCCCACCCCCTGGATATCATTCCCGTGGCTTCTCCTACCAGCCCTCTGCCTGCGGTCCAGGAGAGAGTACTGATGTGGGGACTCAAGACTTCCACTTATTGCCAAGGCAGGAGGAGGACAAGAACACTCTCCCCTCTGGTGTATACTGCCCATGAACAGGAAATGGCTCTGACTTTTCTTCCTCTCAGGCTTCGCTTTCTGTTTCAAGTCTTTAATCTGTATTTCTGAGTCACACAAAACATTTTAGAGCAAACAGTAAGAAACAAGTGTGCTTGGGAGGGGAATGTCCTGAATTCTAATAAGCCATTTTCTCCGTAAAGCAACAACATTACTTTCAGGTTCCAAACTGGACTCTAATCAGTCTACACTTGCCCCTCTCCGTGCTCCAGAGCAGGAGCTTGGTAGGTGTGAAGTTCCATGCATGCAAGAGCTCAGACAGGGTCTGGAGGGGTCACTGGGACCATACTCTTGGGAGGCCCCAGGAGTGGCTACACCTGATAGATGGTCCACTGATATTTATTTACTAATCATTGATTATGTGCCAGAAACTGGCACATAATGTGGCACATATGTGGTAGGTCCTCAGGATGGAGTGTGGAGCAATGCGGACAAAATCTCTACCCTCTTTAAGCTTAAAATCTAATGGGGGAAGAGAGATGTTAAGCAAAATTTCCAATTACATTGACTACTGTGAGGGAGAAGATCAAGGTACTGTGGGCGTGAGTATAGAGGATGTAATTTGGCTGGGGGGTAAGAGAGAGACTAAGAAACCTTCTCCCCAAGAAGGTGACATTAAGGGGCGCCTGGATGGCTCAGTGGGTTAAAGCCTCTGCCTTCAGCTCAGGTCATGATCCCGGAGTCCCGGGATCGAGCCCCATGTCAGGCTCTCTGCTAAGCGGGGACCCTGCTTCCCCCTCTCCTTCTGCCTGCCTCTGTGCCTACGTGTGATCTCTGTCAACTAAATAAATAAAATCTTAGAAAAAGAAGGTGACATTAAGATAAGACCTAAAGGGGTTGCTTATGTGCAAATGAGAGGGAAGGATGAAGTACAGACAGCTCCAACCCAGAGGATCAACCTATATGGAAAGCCTGAGGTGAGAGAATGTCCAGGATTCTGGAGTGGAGAGAAGGGAGAGAGCAGCAGGGAGGTAGGCAGAAGCATGGAGACCATGGCTGGCAGTGGGATGGGACTGACAGATTCTAGGAAAGCAAAAGACACCATATGATTTGCATTTTTAAAGGATCACTCTGGCTGTTGTGGGAAGAATGGAGTTAGAAAGAGGCAGGAATACACTCAGGGTGACCGTTGTGCCACTGTATTTGGTGGTCAGGTGAGAGATGGTGGGGCTTGCACTGGAGCTGTGGCAGAGAAGGTGGAAAGGGGAGGATGAAGCAACAGGAGACAGAGCAAGGAGTAACAGGGTGAAAATGTTCAACACCAGCTCCCACTGGAAACTGAGGAGACGCTCTCTGGTTTATGAATGAGCCCAGGCTCCATTCAAGGGCATCATCCCCTGGGTTTCAACCTGCTTGAGAAGGAAGAGAGAACACTTGGATGAGAAGTCCCGCAATTCCATCTCTGATGTGTGGGGAAAGGCAGAGCCCTCCACAGGCTGCACACCTCCCCTGCCACCTGCTTCTGCTAACAGCTCTTCTCAGCATCCATGACAGTAAAAGTAGATTTGCATAATTTCTGTGATGAAAGTTCTGCTGAGGAATGGGTGCCATCATATTCCAAAGGCAATCCACAGCAACATGGGCTGGGCATAACTTTCCTAAAAGTGACCTTGATCTTATGTCTGTAGCTTTAGGTGACTATTATTCAAAGCAGGATAGCCTGATATTAGGAGGAACAGTCTATCTGGGCTGAAAATGTGCAGAGCATGACAATGTCTCCACCTTCTGAAAGACCCCTCCAACCACTGCCCTTATATTTTCTCCTTCCCTGACTGCTTCCTGCATCCCAAACAATGGTGGTGACCACAGGGTATAGGGGATCCCTCCCTTTAGCTCAGTCCTCATTCTACCACTGTCAAGATGAGTATTCCCTGAGCACTGGGTCTGTTACGATTCTCTTGGTTGTAAAAATTTTTAAAAAGACTAAGAACATTTATTGTATCATGTAATGAGGAGCCCAGAGAGAGTGTGGACTTCAGGCTTATTTGATCCAGCAGTTCAGGAAGCTTATCAAGGACTTGGGCTTTTTTCACTTCTCTGTTCTGTTGTTCAGCATGTTGGTTTCTTCCCGGGCCTGGTTTCCTCTGGGATGCAGCATGGCTGCTGGGCATTTGGGGACATCTGCTTCCTTCCGGCAGGAGAAAAGTGCTTCCAGTGGCCCTCAAGGAGTAGGGAGGAACCTCTTGGGAGTCCCTGCAAAGCTCTCCTTCATCCCTTGTCCCTGTAGGAGCACTTACTAGTGAGAAGGTTGTCAGACAAGTTCCTCTGTGTGGCTTATTTCACTTGGCAGGCTTGCCATGATCTGTTGAGACTAATTAGGGCTAGAGTTGCGGATGGGATCCTCTTGCCTTGAGTCACAGGGCCTGTGTGGAAGAACGGACACATGGACAGAATTGAAGATTCTTTTAGGAAAGAGCCAAGGGGCCAGAAATGTTGGGACAGCAACTACCAGGGCCCACCACGAGTTCTGGCTGGAATGGGCAGCACAGGAGCTGCAGGAAAAGAGAATTATGGGTTTTTAAAAAACATTTCAATGTGGAAATTTTCAAACATATAAAAAGCAGACAAAAGAGTGCAACCAACCCCCATGTACACATTGCTAAGCCTTGACAATGATTAAATCAGAGCCTTTTTCATCTCTTTCTCACCTGCTTTCCGGCTCCAATTCATTGTGAAGCAAATTCCGGACATTGTATCATTTCATCCAAAATTATTCCACCATGTATCTTTAAAAGACAAGAACACTTTCATTTTATTTTGTTTTGTTTTTAGTTTTAACAATCATATACATTATAAAAAGCTCACCACAATAAGTGTAATATGATATTATTGACTATACTCCCCATGCTGTATTTTTCATCCCTGTGATTTATTTATTTTATAACAGGAAGGTAGTACCTCTTAATCCCTTTCACCCAATTCACCCATCCTCCCAACGCCTTTCCTGGGTAACCACCAGTTTGCTTTCTATATTTATTTATGAGTCTGTTTCTCTGCTTTGTTGCTGTTTTTAGAATTCACATGTATGGGAAGTCATATGGGATTTGTCTTCCTCTGGCTTATTTCACTGAGTATAATGCCCTCTCGGTCCATCCATGTTGAAGGGCACTTTTAAAAACCAAGCCATATCATCATTTCTCTCCTCAAACAATGATTAATTAACAGTCAGTCCTTAACATCATCAAATTATTGGGTCGGTGTTTACATTTCTAACTGTCTTACAGGAGACAAAAATTCTTTTTGCAGTTTGTTCCAAGGGAAATTCCTAGAGATCAGCCGACCTTCTGAACTTGGAAGATAAGGAGGGTGAGGTGTGGGAACAATGAAATAACTTACTCCAGGGCTCTGAGATTTTATTTTATTGATTGATAATCCTATCCCGCTTCATTTCTTGATGTATTTGAGGCAGGTGATTACGTGCTAGGAGACCCAACAATTCATTCATTCATTTAACAAATATTGGTTGAGCACCAGCTGCCTGCAAGGCACTTAATGAGGCCAGTGCATCACCAGAGCCTGGATCTATAATCAGAGGAAATGAACTTTGCCTGACTCCTAGGGCTTCTGTCCATGACTCAGGCAAGTCTCCCCATCCACCATGGTAATGCCTGAAATCTCCAGGAGAGGCACTCTTCTGGATTCGGTTGTTGTCTTGGGGGGGCCCTTCTAACTAGTCACCATATCATTTTAGTGGACAGTGGTTCTTTTGAACTGCCCACACAGAACACTCTTCCTATCCTGGAGGAACCCTAAAATAGGAAAAAGGGCCCTACTTTCTACTACAGAAACTGAATTTATGGATGGTCTTTCCCTACCTCCAGAAAGCTAGAGCAACCCAGAAAGGTCCTCCAACCAAATGCTACAGCCCAGGACCTGAGGCCCAGGCCAGCTGGAAATTATCCACAGGTAGTATAGCCAAGTCAAGTCCAGGGGAACAGTGCCAGGCATCCAGAGCCCCCAGGGTGATAACGAGGAAGGCCTCTTTCCAAGGGTCTTTCCCAGTGTCACCTCTGCTTAGCCATGCTTTCCACAGCAGCCTAATCCATGCTCTGCCTGCCCATGCTCTGCCTGTCCTTTCTGTAAGTGACATCTACTTAAGTGCCTAGAGTCACTTCCTGCTCTGGGCAAGCAGAATCTCTGACTATGAGAGTCTGTTGATAATAATAATCCATTAATCCATTACTGTGTTAGGGTTTTATAACATTGCCTTATCAAATTAAATATCTGCCAACCATTAGGAAAGAAAACAGAACACAAGATAGGGACATTTGGAGGGACACTGTGGGGGGCCTCAAGAGATTCAGAACCCACCATGAGGGCGTGGAAGTCTGGTATGTTAGCCCAGGATGTTGGGTGGCTGGAGGCGGGGGAAACGCCACCTCCTTTCTAAACCTGAGGGGTGACCTTGATAAATAGATCCGTGTTCCACAAAGATTTGTGCTTTGTACAGCCCGTGTCTGGAAGGAGGTGATCCATGGTTGCCTCTGACACCACATAGAGGAATCTGCTCCTCCCATCCCAACCCATTCGTTCTCAGACAGAACTACAGCCAAGTGCCCTCAGAGCAGAGATGGACCAGGTGGTACTGGGGAGTCTAGCTGAGGGCTAGGAGTGGTGTTCTTCCTGTGTGGAAAGAACTGGGAGGACCTGGGAGGTGGGGGAGGGGCGGGCAATCCCTGCTGGGAGGCGAGACTGGGCTCAGCTCCTGCCAGAAGCAGCTCTGCTCTTCCAGGCACTTCCGCCAGCCCCACTCGCCGGGGTGTCTGTCAGTCTGGTCTCAGGTCCACTGGCTCAAAGCTCCATGACCCTGGGCTTCTCCCCTGTGCTCTTCCACCTTTTAAACAAAGATGAAGCAAGATTATCAGCTCGCTGGACAGAACACACACTACCCTTCTAGCTTTGTGCAGGAAGTTGCTTAATGAACTCCAGAATAATAACTTGCAAAGATGAGATTTCTTACATTGCATCTGTGGTTTCCTGTCCTTCAGAATGTTCTTCCTGCCCTCCCTTCCTATGCCTCCCACTGCCTGCGTGTCTTTCTGGGCTCAGATGCCCCCTCCTTCCCACAACGTCCTCTCTCCTTTTTCTTGCTTTCCTTGTGCGGGCGGTTGATATTCAGTGCTCCAGCACGGGGACCCCAAGTGTCACCTTGGCCTGCACAACCAGAGGATCCGTTTGGTTCCAGAAAGGAACAGGGAGGCTGGAGGAGCGGTGGAGACACAGGTTGCGTGCTTGGAGGCCGAAGTGTCTCTCTCACGCTCTGGCCCCTGGAGGTGCACCAGCAACACAGCTCCGCCACCAACCAAGCCCTTACTTGTGCGAGGCTCAGGGCCGGCCATCCTGGTAAGCAGGATGGGGAGATACCAAGAGAAATAAGCTGAAATCTGTGCTCTGAAGAAGGTGAAAACCTGCCCGTTAGGAAGGTAAGACTTGTCCATAGAAATGCATTAGCTCCAAAGCAGGAATAGGTGGTGTGGAATTGGACAGCTGGGAAGGGTTACTGGAGCTCAGAGAAAGAAGGTGTCAGCACTGGTGAAGGGAGAGAACAGTTGGTGGGTATCAGAGCTGAGAATGCCCTTGCTTAGAACAAGGTCTTGGAGGAAGAAGAGGAGCCGAAGGGCACTCACAAGGACACGGTGTGGGCAGAACTTGAGTTGGGGCCTGAGGACAGGTTCAAAAGATAGTCAGGTCCTGACCACTTGTGAGCAGATAGTGCACAAGCCCCTCATTATTCCAGGGCAGACACACCAACCAACATGGATGGTGCTGGGGCCTTCTGAAGCAGGAACACATGTGCCCTGATGCTGAGAGAGAGGCAGAAGGACAGGGCTCCAAGTTACAGAGAGAAATACCAGACTTTCTTCTACTCAGATACATAGTATCCTGATAGTTTGGTAATAAGTACTTCAAATAAAATACAGAGACAGAGGAAATAGAGTATCCGTCAAGTTATAAATAAATTATTATATATTATATACATATAATATATATATTATATAAAATTATAAATAATAAGGAAGCAGTCATTGGTAGTGTTGGACCAGAAATACAGGTCCCCTGAGGAGCTCACGTCACTTGCTCTCTGGCTGCTTTGTCCTTGTTTCCACCCTGGCATCTGCTGGGTGAGATGGCTATTTAGGTAGCTGACCAACCGGGGCCTTGCTGAGGGCTTGCCTCAGCACAGCCACCCGCATGGTCTTCGGGAAATGGACACTGTAAGTGTCATGACGAGGATGTGCTTGGGCAAGAGAAAACAGCATGTGCATTTTCTCATGACAGCGTTACTATGGAATCAATTTCCAAGAGGAGACCAGCCTCCACGACAAACACTAAGGTGATGGAATAAACAGAGATAAGTCTACAAGCTCCTGAACCAAACATGTTCACAGTAGGCAGTAGCTTTTCTTTTTTTAAGATTTTATTTATTTGACAGGCAGAGATCACAAGTAGGCAGAGAGGCAGGCAGAGAGAGAGGAGGAAGCAGGCTCCCTGCTGAGCAGAGAGCCTGATGTGGGGCTCAATCCCAGGACTCTGGGATCATGACCTGAGCCGAAGGCAGAGGCTTAACCCACTGAGCCACCCAGGCACCCCTAGGCAGTAACTTTTCTTTATAATGACACTTACAGGTCATGCAGTAGAAGCTATTAATTGATGTTTTACCCGTCCCCCCAAAGCAGAAAATTAGAGGAAATACATCGTCGGCTTAGATTTCTTCCCCTGAAGATCATCAAGATGGCTCCCCTGCTGGCAAACGAAGGACCTTCATTTTTCCAGACTTTACTTAACTGTCTTCATTTTCAGCTCAACTTGTTCAGTGGCTGTGTGTCTGGGAGCCCCTGCACCCCCACCAGGGCATGCTCCATTCCTCTTGCTGGAGCATTAGGATTTAATCACTGACAATCCTGCTGCTTACAGGAGTCTCTGGGCCCTCATGTGTGAGGAAATGGGCCACATGTGTCTGTCTTCCTCATCATCCGTAGCTTTTATGGCTCTGCAGGTGAATAGAGGAGGGTCTTCTCTGAGTGGGAGGTGGGCTGAGCTTGAGGAGAAGGCTGGGCACAGGCGGCTCAGTGCAGGGCCTGGCACGGAGCAGAAAGGCAGAGTACCTGCCACCTTCCTGAGATGACCCCAAATAACACCGAAGTGAGGGACTACAGTAGAGACCTACCGTAGACAGATGCAGACTTACAAAATTTCAGAACTACAGGTTGCTGGGATAGGAAAGAGGGCGGGGGAAGGTTTTGACATGGCCATACAAGTGCACTCAGTGCTTCTGCCCTTGAGCTCCTGCAATGCCCAGTGCCCCCATGTGAGGGAGGTGTGAGAACAGAGCTCTGCTCTGCCCTCAGGGTCTCGGCCCCCTCCAGCCTCTCACGGGGTTAGCTCCCCATGTACTAGGTGTGATTTCTGGGTTTAAGGAAATATATGTTTCACACAGTGTAATTCTCAGGTGTAAGCTGGTTGCGCCTCTAGTAACTGACCGAAGAAACACTGATTTATCCTTCCTCGGCCAGAGGGAGAAAAATGGTTTCTATACTGGACATTTTGAGCGATGGTGTCTTTGTCTCCAGCATAGCACATAAATACCGTTGCCGTGTGAGCTGTATTCAGATGCTGATTTCAGAGACTTTTTAGAGCGATTATGACTCCATGAGGTTTTCGTCTTATGAGCAATCCCCAGGTCCTATAAAGAGCACTGTGAGGAGGATGCTCTCATCAGCCCTCAGTTAGACTACTGTCCACATCTGCCCCCGGTTCCTGTTCCCTCTATTCTAGTGAACTGTGATTCTCCAAGTTCATCTCCAGTCTATATTCAATCTGCAGTAATTAGAGGCAGAGGGGAAGACGGGCCATGGTGAAGAGGGAGGAGTGGGCACAGAACTGACTGGTAGAAAGAAACGAAGTCTGGCCTTGCCCATTCTTCCCAAGTCTGGGAAGCCCTGCGTTTAGCCCTTTCCACTCAGAACAGGCTTAACGATTCCAGACAAGAAAAGGGAGCTCCTATGAAAGAAACCCAGGCAATCATTCCACCTTGGTGACAGACAAGCCTTGGAGAACCAGCTGGAGGCTGCAGCAGTGACAGCAACAGGGCTGCCCCCGCCCCACCCCATGTCAGCTGCAGGAGCACGAGGGACCTGCCTTCATCTTTACTCCTTGGTGGGTTTCGATGAAACTTTCACAGTGGCAGCAGGCAACCTGGTGCCAAGCCCAGCTTCTGTCTCCTGTGGCAGCTGTCTGCAAGCCAGGGTTCAAGTACATCCGAGGGTCTACTTTCAAGGCGGTAAATGTTCATGAATGATCTAAAGAGGTTTCATTTCCAGAATCTTAACTTCCAAGCACAGATTTCTAAAACTGTCTCACAGAAGTTCCCATGTCCCCCTCACTCATGATAATCTCACCTCGGAGCTTTGCTCTGGGGTATAAAAACCTCCTCGAGCCAAAGAAAGGTAAGATTGATATGTTGCTTTCTGGAGAGCCTCGTTAATGATTCATCAAGGCATCTTTACCTCTTAGGGCTTCCTGTCTTTCCCTGTCTGGCATGTATTTCCGTTAAGGGTGAAGCATGGCCCACATTGAGATACTCTAAATTTAGCACAACTAAAGCAGATAGGTTAGTGGTGCTAAATTTTTTACACGATTTCTCTCAGATTCAGTCTGCATTATTCAGTAATTAAACCTATCTTATCAAACCATCGCATGAAATATTTATTCTAATTATAGTTAGTTCTCGTCTTAGAAAATGTTGAATCTTTTGTAACTCCTAACAAAAATAAACTTTTAAACTAAGGGTAAAGCATGTAGATGTCAACTTTAATTGTTGCAAGAGGTTACAAACATTCTTAAAGTTGTTTTAGGAAGTACACATGTGAAAGTGAGAGCACTGACCCAAGGAATCTCATGCTCCCTACCCTCACCCAATTGTGTAGACTCCTCCCATTTTCTTGAGCTGGACTATGCAATATGGAACCACTAACCACATGTGGTTAGGACTTGAAATGTGGCTAGTATGCATAAGGAATTAAATTTTAATTTAGTTTAATTTTAATGGCCACATGTAGCTACTGGCTACTATATTGGACAGTGTGAACAAAGAATATTTCATCGCAGAAAGTTCTACTGAACAGCGCTGGTGTAGAGCACCCTAGAAACTGACAGACCTTTAGAGGCAGGTGTGGCTCTAGGCAAAGCTGTGACATTGTGAACAATATTTGATTTTTTGGAAAAGGTAGTTCAGGCACATGACACAAAATTCAAAAGAATTTTGTCTGAGAACAACCATGGACTTATAAGACAAAGTTAGTTTCCTTCCTGCTTCTTTCCCTGGTCAGTTTCTCTCTTTACCAATTTCTTATGATTCCTTCCAGAGACATGCTACTCAAATGCAAGTATAAGTGTACATGTCTCTTTGGCGGTTTTAAAGTATAGCCAAATATATTCTTGGCCATTCTTCCTATTGAGAGGTGAGGTTTATGCCCCCTCCCTTTGACTCTGGGTGAACCTTTGATGACAAAAACTGATACAATGTGACTTCCCAACCAACGTCCTAAAAGGCCATATGGCTTCTACCCTATTTGCCAGAACACTCACTCCCAAAGTCCTGAGCTATGATGTGAGAAGTCCAGCTACTGTATGACCACCATCCTGGAGAGACCACATGTAAGCCCACAGGTCAACATTCCCAGCTTTGCCTACTTTAGCCCTAACAACCAAGGGTCCAGCCTCAAGAGTGAAGAAGCCATCTTGACTGGTTATCTGTGACTCATGAGAGGGGTTTTATAATTTGATTGGAAAGTTTAGTACAAAAGTTTAGCAATAGACACTTTAAAAATTAAGCAATGAAAAAATGAAGTAATTAGTAACCCCAAGAAAAACGAAGTCGACCCGTATAAGAATAACATCTTATAATGGTTCAGCTGTGAGTACTTAAGTGACAGTAATGCAAATACTAAACATTGACTTAGCTAAAAATGGTGACATAACAATATTGGGGAGGTGGAAGGAGGGGAAATGCATAGAAGGGGGGGTGCAGGAAAACAGTTGAGAATGTCTAAAATTGAAGAAGCTAAAAATATTTATATTATTTAGAATTACAGATATCAACCACAAAAGAAACAGATGGGAGATGCCAAAGCATGTGTATACACCAGTGGGATGATCCAACAGAAGGGGGTGGCACGTGGAGGGTGACTGAATAAATGAGGGGAGGCCACGCTGAGCACCAGTGGACTGGTGGCCCTTGAACGGGGCAGACATATCTGACTAGAGGGAAAGTCAAGAGGCCAACAAGTGTACTTGTGACAATTTCAGGGAAAATGGGGAAATGAGGGCGTTAACATGAGATGGCTTCTATTTCCTCAATGAACTATGAGAAGGATTCTAGCATAAGGTAAGGACCTTATGCTAGAAAAGACGATTGAACACAAGAGGTGGCTGATGGAGAGGAAAACGTGTTGGAACCGATGGAAAGGAGATCTTGACAAAGCTGAAGAACTGTTGCAGGGAACGGAACAAGTGCACTGGAGGAGAAGCGTGTGGACTTGCAGAGGACTGACAGTTTCTGGTGGTGACAAGGTTCGGACAATAACCTTGAGATGGAATAGAGGAAGAAAAGGCCATCAGAGATTGAAAAGGTCAAGGAAATTTAGAAGCCAGGCTGCTGGAATGAGCATCAGTGTGGTTAACGTCACTGAGATTGACAAAAGGGAGCTGTGTAGAGAAGCAGGGACTGTAGCCCTCAGTGAACGAGGACGTGTGATCTAGTGGTAGAGTCAGGCAGCGGGACCTTCTAACAGACAAGGGCTTTGTAAGAGAGAATAAGAGTTATGTCTGAGAACAACAATGGAAAATAAGCAGGCACCAACTCTACCTCCTGGCCTTGAAGTCTGTGCACTCTAAAAGATCAAACAGCCTCTGCCAGAAAGAACTGAAGGAATCCAGGGTCCTTGGGACCAGTCTGACTCTGACTAAGGCAAGCAGTGGCAGGGAAGGCAGTTACAGGCTGAGGATGTGGAGGAATTGTGTACATCAGGAGATGAGGGGGCGGGGAGGAGGTTTCAGAAGACGCCATGGAAATGTTCAGGAGGACATGGAATGGAAGGGTGGGAAATTGGATCAAATCGGGTGATGATAATATTGTACACCTGAAACTAATATTACGCTGTACATTAACTGACTGGAATTTAAATAAAAACTTAAGGGGCACCTGGGTGGCTCATTCAGTTAAGCATCTGCCTACGGCTCAGCTCGTGATCTTAGGGTCCTGGGATGGAGCCCCCCATTGGGCTCCCTGCTCAGCAGGAAGCCTGCTTCTTCCTGTGCTCGCTGCTCCCTGCTGCTCCCCCTGCTTGTTTTCTCTCTCTGACAAATAAATAAATAAAAACTTTTTAAAAAATCCAAATCAGGTGATGAGCTAAGCAGGAAAGGGATACAAGTCCAGATGATGATGGATAACAGGCAAGACCTGCTCCCCTTCTACTGGTGATGGGGGGAAATGAACACCAGATTTTATCACTCCCTTATTTAGAATCCTCCAGTGGCATTCCATCATACTTAGAATATAACTGAGCTCCTTACAAGCCCCACAAGGCTCTACATCCCAGTGGTTCTCAAAGTGTGGTCCCTGGACCAGCAGCATCAGGATCACCTGGAACTTGTTAGAAATGTGAATTCTTAGGCCCTTCCCCAGAGTTGCTGAGTCAGAAACTGCAGGGGTGGGACCCAGCAAGCCAGATCCAACAAGCCTTCCTCCAGGTGATTCAGATGCATGCCAAGTTTGAGAACCACTGGTGTACACCATCTGGTCTTTCGCTGCCTCTCTGACCTCTGAGTTTCCAAACTGACTAAGCTCTAGCCACACTGGCCATTTTTCTTTCTGTTCCCAAGCTCCTACTCTCCCGGTGGCCTTTGCTCCAGCTTGCCATCTGCCTGGAATGTTCCTCCTGCCCTAGACCATGGTGAGACCCTTCACGGTGCAGGTCTCCATTCAGACCCTCCCTGACCACTCATCTCACCCCCAACTCCTACTCCATTTCTAACCTATTGGGCTTATTTCTTCAAGCATTTACTGCTTCCCGAAACCCTTCGTTTTAAACTTGTCTATGTCTGTTTCTCCCTTGGAATGTAAACTGCATGAGAACTGGGAACTTCTTGGCTTTTTTTTTTTAAAACCACTACATCCTCAATACCTAGAGAGTCTGTTGTATAATGGGGTACTCAGTATTTGTTGAATGAATGAGCAAATGAGAAATAAATGGATGAGTCCTGATACTTCTTAGTCTCTGATGGACAGGTGATCACTGGGGATCACTTGGGGATCTGTTCAAACACATAATCTGCTTCTGTGGCTGGGGAGGGACTCCAGATTCCTAACAGATTCTCAACATTTGGTTCAGAGAGATCATTTTGAGGAGCAAAGTCTTAGAGTGAGCCCTGGGGTCTGTCTCTTCTGCTTCCAAATACTTGGTAGTTTGGTTGAGGACTTCCAGGCAGCATCCTGAATACCTAGTTATATCTGTAATGATTCCATTTGAAATATTTTCAGTCCAGGAATAGCAGTAGTTTTCCTGAACTAGCTCTCCTTGGGGAGGAGAGGTGTTTGGGCTCATTCCAAAGATTACAGAATAATGAAAAGATGCTTACTAAAGGAGGCTACTGCTTTTAAAGAAACCAAGTTCTCCTGAGCACGACTTGGCAAAAGCCAACTTCCAATTCTTCCAGGTTAACGAAGAACTGAGAGTTTAGATCATTGCGATCTGTAGCTAATATGCTAACTTTAAAGTAGGGAACTGTTTGAATGTATTCCAACCAAACCATTTACGAGGAAAGCCAACAAGGAATAGCAGAGGGTCAGTGTGCATTTGTCCTCTTCTCTTTCCTGCTCACATGCAATGAGCTAGGGAAATGGCAAAAGGAAGTAAAAGGTTAGATTATCTGAAAACTCAGGTGACAAACACTGCCCTTGAGCATCAGAGAAGCATTTCTCAGAATATGTTACTACATCATGGTAATTCACATGCACTGATCAAAAAGAAACTTTGGAAGATGCTGGATTACATATTCACAGATTAGAATTCCTCACTGCAGGAACCAGAGGCAGAGACATCAACATTCCGAGCTGTCTGTAACTCTCCAAGGGCTTTTAGCACATGGCATCTTCTGAGGCTATTTCGTAGAACCAGCGTTTCAAAGAGCGAAACTCAAGAAAGTTTATTGGTTGAGTTTGGCTTCTATTTAAGCTTTCCTCAAAAGAGGAAGGGTAAGTAGAGATAAGAAGTAGGACCCTGGAGAGAGGAACAAGCAGGTGGTTCGTCTCCCGGCCCCTCACTCAACCTCCTGCCTGCCAGGGATCCCCAATCTGAACGTCTTACCTGTACCAGACTTCCCAAACAACAGTCCTTTAATCTCACTCTTCTTCATCCTCTGGGTCCCATTCTCTCAGAGCACTGCTGAAAAATCAGCCAATGTTGTGAATTAATTTGAATACTCCTCCTAAGAGTACTAGAATCTTGAAGAGGGTTTCTGGAACCATCCTACTTGACTTAAAGGAAAGGTTCTCTGTTGAACTGTCACACTTGTGGGAGTGGTTTTTGATTGAGGACCCCACTAGGCTTACTGAAGGACATCTATTTCCTGGGCCTGGAATGAGGGGGCAGGGGCATTGGCTGATGGACACATGGCCCCATGGCTCCCTGTGATGCTCTGTGAAGTGTGGTGGGTTGGCCCAGCACACCATCATTGCTCCCTCAAGCTGTAAGCAGCAATCTCTAAACTGGGCCCTGGGAGATACCTGTCACCATTCCAAGTAATACTTTATCAGCAGAAAACAGTTTTTCACATTTTAGGGTAAAGATCAGTATTGTTCTCATACGTGATTTATGTGATCCTTCTGAAGCAAATTCCTTCTTATTTTTCTGCCTCCAAATTGCATTCATTTTGACTATAACAGTCCTTTCTTTTAAGTATATAATCAAGAGAGGTAGAAAAGGTGAGCAGTGCAAGTATTGCTAGAGGAATAGTTTTGCATTTATTTTTCCATGATTTAGATAAAATATAACCTAGAAAAAATGTTGTTTTTTTTTTTTAAATCAGTGAACTATATTCAAGGAAAATGACCAGTGTCTCATTCCCATTTGATACCCCCATGCCAAGTGCTGGGCATGTGGCTGGTTCCACAGTTGTTTGCTGAATTCACTGTCCTGTTGTGTTACACAGATTTGTTTTTGTTTGACCTTATGGTTGTTTCAGCCCCTCTCCCTGTTTAACGTGGTGGTTGATTATAAATCTCTACTCATTTTCCTTTACCACTATTTGCCAGCCAAGTGTAAGTATATTGAATATAGCATGATTTTTTTTTTTAAATCAAGAGTTTTCAACTTTTGAAAGTTTTTTTTTGGGGGGGTGGAATACATTGACTAGGTGTTGGGACACTTAAACCATTAGACCAACCCTGCTGAAGGCCACATATGACAAATCTAATTCCCTATCATTTAGTTGGCTTCCAGCTACTAACACCAGAGTCCAAAATCACAGCACACCATACAGAAATACAGTATTTCACACGACAGGAAGGCCAGAGCAGGACCACTTTCCAGCAGAGCCGCTGGCTCGCTCGCTGACAGCAGCAGCACTTGTCGGCATGGTGCCCAGACAGGCCTGAGCCCAGAAGGAGGAGGGGGACAGGAGGACCATCTCTTCCCATGGTTCTCTCACAGGAGTAAGGAGCTGCCCGAGAAGCCCCTGGGTTGCCCTCTGATTTGGCCGGAGTTAGGAATGAAGGAGAAATGGTGCTTTTAGGTAAAAAACAGCGTGCACTGAGCCCTCGATGTGTTGACGCCCCCTGCCTTTGACACTTGACATAGACCTGCCTGTTGAAACAGAACCAGCACTCTCGGGGAAGTAAACGGTCATTGTCCTCTCTGTCGACAAAAGCAAGGCATGCTGCTTATAGAAAATTTGGGATATGGAAAAACATGAAGAAAATCAACACTCCTCACAATGGTACTACACAGAGATAACCGGTGTGGATGTGTAGGCAGAATTCCAGTGTGTACGTGTGTGTCTGTGTGTGTATTCAGCAAAGAAATGGAATCTGTGTGTACTATTCGTAGTATAGCTTCTTTTCACTTACAAATGTCTCATGAAAATTTCCCCATATAAATATTCTTAAAGCATAGTGTGATATTTTAGTAGCTGTTTAGCATATATGTGTGTGTGTGTAATTATATATGAAGGGTATCCGGCCATCCTACACTTGCCTAGGGCTTTAGGTCTGGCAGTCACCAGGCTGCTTGGCCACCCTGGCCCCTGGAGAGATCAAGCTATCAGCAGTGCCGGTGTCTGGACGCCCCATCGAGCACCTGTCCCAGCAGCTCAGATCCAGCCCAGCCCCCAGGCCTGCCTTCCTGTCCCAGGTACCAGGAGCCGGGACCTGGCCTGTGACTGGGCTCACTACTCAGCTTTGGGTTTTATTATCTTCCTTTCTCTCTTCTGCCCTGGTTTTACCCTGAAGTGCTCCCCTGGAAATCCTCATGTGCCCACACTGCCTCCCGATTGAGGAGCACCCCAAGTCACCCCTTAACTGAACAAATGATGAACTTGGAGCCTCCCCATTTATCTTCAGCCTCTTCTCTCCCTTCCCAACTTCTCTGTTAGGTGTACCTTGCAGAAGGCTCCAGACAGGCTCCTTTTAGTAAGGCGCTCTTGGTTTAAGATTACCCCCTCCCTGGATTTTTACAGCCATCAGGAACAGTTTCTTAATATCCCAGAAGAGTCTGTTTCAGGGATTTGGGGAAAGGGCAAGAAATCCATGTCCCCTTGCTCTGGTGAAGTCCTAGGCTCTTGAGGCTAAGACCTGTCTCAAAGATCCTTCCCGGTGGTTAGAGAAACACCTCCTGCCTGAGTCCCGCCTCTTCAGCCTGAGGGGCCAAGAGGTGGGAATGACCTCTGCATGCTCCCCACAAGTAATTCCATCCTCAGTCTCCCCACACTTTGTGGAGATGACTCAGGCCATGGGGCAGCGTCCACCAGGGACCAGCAGCATTTGCTCTGTCCCCAAACCTGTCCTCAGTCACCTAGTGAAGAGCTCAGGTTTCAGAGTGGTTTCTTCCCAAAAGGTCTGAACAAGCGCAGGACTGCACAGCTGGGAGTCATTAACCAGGAATCAAAGGGCAGCATGAAGGGAAGGCAGGGCCTCCCCACACTCAGGCTCCAGGAGTTGATGAATCAGCCTCAAGGCAGAGTTAAGGGGGCCCCGCTGGAAGTCAACAAATGGCCCTGAGCAGGGTACAGCGGGGTGGCGGGGTGTCCCAGCCTCCACATCCGCAGGACAGGAAGGCTGAGGAAGCCTTCAGGGATGGGCTAGCTTACCCTGACACGTCTTCTTCTTACCTCGGACGCTTGTCTCCCTAGGAGTTTAGAGTCCGTTTTTGTGGCTTAGAAAACTCACAGCGTCTCTCAAGAGGTCAAGAGAAAGCTGACCCTGTGACCGACTCCTAGCAAAATCAGGGCTGATCAGGAGGTCCCAGTCAGAATCAACACTCCAGGCCACCAGCCAAGCTGCTCCCTGTTTCCCAGGGTTTATATGTGGTCCTATAAAGGGTTCAGCTGACACACAAGACTTCAGTGAAGCCTATTTGTATTCTTAAGAAAAATAAGGGATTCTGAACTCAGCTGCAGTTCCCTTGCTACTAGCTTGGAGGGTTCTTATAGTTCCAGCTCCTCTCAGGAATAGCCCCGCTAGAGGCCTCCTCCAGCAGGCCTCTCCCCCGTGGCTGCCTCTCTTCCACCCTCCCCAGCAGCCCCCTCACTCCCCAAGCCTGTTCTGTCCAAGCATCTTTCCAGCAAACCCCCTCAGCAGGCTCCCCCTTCCTGACCCGAGATTAGTCTTGTTCTTTCCCCAGAGCTGGCTTGAGTGGAGACACTAATAGCCCCTTTGCTCCTTGCCAGGGCTCCTTGAAGCCCCTTAAGCTCTGGAAGGGCTCCCAGCATCTGTGAGCGGCCCCTCCTCCGTGCTCCTTGAGAGGGAGAACCTGGGAGGGCCAAGAATGTGTTGTTACAGACCAGACTTCCTGCCTCAGGTGCCCTCTGACCTTCAGTAATTACAGCTTCGGAAGTGGTTGGCTCCCCATCCAGAAAATGGAGATAATGAGCCCCAACTTCTTGGGGCTATTGAAGGTTTAATTGATTCATGGTGGTGAAATGGTTGGAGATCCTGTCCCAGAATTCAACCAGAGCTGTTCTGTCAACGAGGTAAGGGGGCCGGAATCAGCCTGTGAAGACGCAGCTCCGAGCCTGGGTGCTGGCTGGCTGCCTGTCTTCCCCAGCCTCACATTCCCCTCTGCCCCCAAATTCTTCAAACTGTTCCTCAGTGTTCTGTTCGCAGACCCCTCCATCTGGCCAGGGTGGTCTCTTCCTGGGCCTCTCATCCTGCCCCTCCCCCCACCTGGAATGCCCTCCCCACATTCCCATCTCCGTAATTGGAGTCATGCCCTGCTGAAATCCCACCTTGTCTGCAGTCTGTTTCTACCGTAAGCCCTGTTCAGTTCCTTTTCTGTGGAGTCCTAAAGACCAGCGCTCGTCAAACTCTGATGTGTGTAGAATCTTGTTGAAAATGCTGATTCTGACTGAGAGGGTTTGGTGTGGGGCCTGAGATTCTGCATTTTACCCTACCTGTCCATGTGCCTGCTGCTGCTGGGCTGAGGAGAGTGCTCTGAGGGCCTGGCCACGAATCCTAGGCCCCAAGTGCTTCCCAAGTTTCGTTGTAGTACACAGGCCTTCCCCCGCCCCCCCAAATGAGCTCAATACTTCATTAATTCCAAGTTACAAGTTCAAACTTAACCTTTACTTTCAAAGTCAGTCACTTGGGCTGTTCGATAAATACAGAAATATGAAATGGAGTGTTGAGGATGACAGCTTGTCTTGTGTCAGCCTCAGCTTCCAAATTTATTTCTGTATTTTGTTGAGAAAACTCTGATACAGACACATAATTAGAAATGGTTACATTTAAAACAAAAGGAGTACTTATGTGGAAACTGTAGGATACTCCTCAAAGCAGGTAATGCTGTTAAATTGTTCTTCAAAATCTCCATGCCAAGATTTAGCTCCACAAAAGCATTTAATTTGGCAGCACATGTTAATCCTTTAGTGAGCACAATGTGCTAAAATTTAGCATGTAATAATTTTCAGCATATCCATTGTTTTACTACTCTTTAAAGCTAAAGTGTAATTTTAAAAATGCAATTCAAATCTAGCCATTGTATTACCGTGGAGCAGCTTTTCTCAGCCTTGGCTCTACAACCACACCAAGCTGGACAATTCTTTGTTATGGGGCTGTCCTGTGCCTTGTGGGATCTGGAGAAGCTTCCCTGCCCCTCTGCCCGCTAGAGATCAGCAGCACCACCACTCCCAGAGTTGGGAGAATCCAAAAAAGCCTGTAGTTATTACCAAATGTCCCCTTGGGGGCAAAATCATTCCACTCTTTGAGAACCATTGTTCTAGAGGCACTAGGATCTAGATAATGTCCTTGGAAAACAAATGGTTCTCCATTTAGCACTTAGGGTGTGCTCCCTATAGCTCCCTGTAGCAACTCTTTGCAAGATGCTAAACGCTATGTGAGCAGGACCGTGGAAGTTCCAGCAAACACCCTGTGAACCGTGACTTGCAATGCCCTCGGATTGACTGATGTAAAGACTAGCTCACTACATACTTGTCTCATTGATTCATAGAGGTGTTCGCATCTGCCTGGACTGCTACATGTAGACATTTTTTATGTTTTGTTTTTTTATGTTTTGTTTTTTTTGTTTGTTTTATTTTTTATTTGACAGACAGAGATCACGAGTAGGCAGAGAGGCAGGCAGAGAGAGAGAGGTGGAAGCAGGCTCGCTGCTGAACAGAGAGCCCGATTCGGGGCTTGATCCCAGGACCCTGGGATCATGACTTGAGCCCAAGGCAGAGGCTTTAACCCACTAAGCCACCCAGGCGCCCCTACATGTAGACATTTTAAGAGAAATCTGAGATCAGGTTTTGAAAGCATGAACATATTAATGTAAAGTGCTAATAAAATTGCCTAAGTGCATTCGTTCATCTGAATTTTTCATCAGCCTCTTCCCCCTGCCCTCAGAAATATGAACACAGAAAATTCTTACCTTCTTTCCTGAAATTGTCTTTATTCTTATAGAGTGGTATCAACTCTATCACTTATTAACTGTGAGGCTTTTAATGCCTTACTTAATCCCTTTGAATCTCAATTTGTTCATCTGTAAACTAGAAATGATAATATTCATTTTATAAGATTGTTTTGAGGATCAATGGAGTAAGACAGGCAAAGTACCTAACACCCAAAGAAGTCACAAAGCAAGCACTTAGTAAGTGTTAGTTGCTCCGTTCTTGGAGTGTCTTTAAATATTCCCTCTCTAAGAAGAGGAGAGGTGGCAAAGATAATATAAAACAGCAAATAGGGAGGCACCTGGGTGGCTCAGTGGGTTAAAGCCGCTGCCTTCGGCTCAGGTCATGATCCCAGGGTCATGGGATCGAGCCCCGCATTGGGCTCTCTGCTCTGCGGACAGCCTGCTTCCTCCTCTCTCTCTGCCTCTCTGCCTACTTGTGATTTCTGTCTGTCAAATAAATAAATAAAATCTTAAAAAAAAAAACAAAAAACAGCAAATAGGCTGAATGTCTTACCCACTTCACCAGTTCTGTTCCTACTCACATTTACCCACGTTGCCCTCCCCACTCAGCCCCTCCTCTCCACCCTGCGTCCATACAGGATGTTTTCTGTCTCTCCCCTTTAGTCATCCCCTCAGTCATCCAAACCAGAACCCAGGGACTCACCCATTCTCTTGTTGGTAATTTCTCCAAGTTCCACTGATTGCTCTTCCAGAGGGTAAATTCCCCGTGCCCTGGCATCCCGCTGCAGCTCAGACCTTCACCAGTCCCACTGGAACTATTGCGGGGATCCCTTCATATCGTTCCTACTGTCCAGTCACAGCCCCTTCAAAACCATTCTTCACTGTGTTCTAAGCTGATATTCCCAGGCTCAACATCATTCAGTGATTTCTAACAGCTCAGAAAGATCAAGTCCAAGTGCCTAGGCAAGACCCACAATGCCCTGCCTTGCCCCAGCTCTTAGCCTCATCTCCCTCTTCTTGTACTTTAGCCTCAGGTAACACTTTAATGCTGGTACATTCCAAGCTGTTCCTCATATTTGGACATTTAGACACATTCTTCCTCCCTGCTTGGTATGCCTCTCCCTTTCCTGCTTATCTACCTGAATACTCCTCTTCATCCCTTGGTGGTACCCACATCAATGAATCTTTTTTTTTTTAAAGATTTTATTTATTTATTTAACAGACAGAGATCACAAGTAGGCAGAGAGGCAGGCAGAGAGAGGAGGAAGCCGGCTCCCTACCGAGCAGAGAGCCTGATGCAGGGCTGCATCCCAGGACTTTGGGATCATGACCTGAGCCCATGACCTGAGCCCAAGGCAGAGGCTTTAACCCACTGAACCAGCCAAGTACCCCAAGATTTTATTTATTTATCTATTGAGAGAGCTTGAGCAGGGAGAAGGGCAGAGGAAGACAAAGAAAGAATCTCAAGCAGACTCTAAGCTCAGTGTGGAGCTGATGCAGGGCTCAATCTCGGGACCCTGAGATCATGACCCTAGCTGAAACCAAGTCAGATGCCCCTCAAGGCATCTTGTAAACATACGCTTACCACCAGGTCATCAATGGCATGGAATGTGGTTAAATGGCAGTGCTTTCTGCCTTTCTCCAACATTCCTGAATATATGAATTGCTGGATCATTGTGTCAAAATTACAATATGAAATTTAAAGAAAATTTTATATATCACTTAACAACACATGTGAAAACAAATGTTAAGTGGACAGACTTCCCCTGGCACCTGCTGCATTATCCTGGGCTGACATGTGAAATGATGGGGTGTGTACTTTCCACAATTGTGGTCTCACAGCTTCTGTTTCCTCAGAAATCTTTTGGTTCTTGTGAGAGCTTGGGCAGTGCATCTTCTTTGGAGTATATAATTCACTCCTTCTCCAGGGGAAAAGCCTCCCACTTGGGCCACAAAGGCCTGTGGGGGACGCAGCCATCCACTCCTAGGATATACTTCCTGCTCCTCCCCTCCCCACCCTTCTCCCAGCCCCATTTTTTCCCTCTCCTCTTCCATCCCCATCTCTTGGGTTTTGTTTTTTCTCTACTTCTATATCTGCCTGGCCTGATATAAAGACTCTTGTCATAGGAAGGGTAAAGGCAGATACACTAAAATTGTCTACAAGGAAAGTTTGTTGAGCACTTACTAATTGCCAGTGACTGTACCTGGAGCTTCTCTTGTGTTAACTCAGCCAATCCTCACAATAAGCCTATGAGTCAGGAATGTTTGTTTCCTCCAGTTTTACAGATGAGGTAACCCCGACAAGAGCAGTAAGTGCTTACCCAAGGCCCCACAGCTAGCAAACAGCAGAGGCAGAACTGGATGTCGGTGTGTGACTCCAGGGCCCATACTGTCATATTCTTACCAGTGAATGCTACAACGGTTTGGGGAGGTTGTATTTTAACATCTCACATAGCTATCTACTCTGTGGGGCTTCCTGACCACCTCTCCTTCAAAGGAAAACAAAAAGAAGAAAGAAAACATAAGAAGGGAGAATGTGGTTCTTCCTTTATTCTGTCTTTGGACACTTTTATCATTGCATGTGCCAGACCTCAGTGGCAGGACCTTAGAACTGTGCCTTCTCAGCCATCTACCTCTTCGAAGTAGCACAGAGAAGTTTGTCAAAGTGGAGAGATTTTTCTAGAAACAACCTCATTACAGTGATCTTTGCCAAGTCATTCCACCCCAGCCATGGTCTTGTTTCGTCTCTTTTGTAGGCCAGCTGACTGAAGCCACAGGACTGAAAGAGATTGCAGGACCCACGGATGGTAGGAAGGTTTCTGATGGAAGGATGTAGCAAATGAGGTAAAAGAAAAAAAAAATGTTCAAGAAAGAAAAATATCTGTGCCCATGGTAGATCACAGTCTTCTTTGTTTTTCTTTTGAACCAGAAGCCTTCCTGAGACCAGGGGTGGGCACGGTATTAGACTGTGGTCACCCTCGGGATTAAAACAGTTTCTAAATGAATGCAAAATAAAAGCTTTCTGGACTGCAGCAGCAAATGTCACCTATTGGGTCAATAGGTGGCCCAGACCAGTGAGCTGGTGGAAACAGCATGGGCATCTGTGAACACACTGCCTGGTCACCGGGGTCCTGGGCACTGTGCGTGGTGGGGTTTCTCAGCATTACCACATCCTAGCTTTGTTGTGCTAATAGGTGCAAAAGGACTCTTCCATGGGGCCAGCTGGATAAAAGAAGGCTCCTGGGCCTCCTGGAAACATCCCTGCCCTAGCTTTTGGGCCCAGAGTCAGAGAACAATACCAGGGAGACAAAAAGGAGGGCCATAGAGGGAGGGGAGCCCATAGAGGGAGACCAAGAGACTGGGACGGGGGCGGGGGGGTGGGGGTGGGCATGGCTCTGTTCCTCAGATCCTTGTTCCTGTAACTGCATACTCCAGGCTTGAGATGTAGGGTCGTCTGCTGGAGGAAAAGTGCACCTGGTAGCTCAGTCTTTGTGAGAGAGAAGAGGAGAGTCAGCTCATTAGGAAATCGACTGTAGCCAATGAAATGCTTGCATTGATGCATCTTGGGGTAAACTGGCCGTTCCGTGACCAGAACTTTCTCAGCTGGCACAGATAGCATCCATCCTCCAAATCCGTCCTTCCCTGTGTGACAGGGATCGGGGAGAGGCCCAAATAAATACCTCCAAGTCATCCCTTCCACTTACCAGTTGGCATTCATAACACCTCGCTTTCTGCCTGAGAGGGGAGAATTATAATTCAAACCCACGGACAGTCTCCTGTCCATAATTCCTTGGGCCTGGAGGGTGAGCATCAGAGAAGGCACTGGAACGGGGAAGGGGGTGAACATGCTGGCAGCCGGCTGTTTTGAACCTGTGTGTCCCCTTTGTAGGACTGAATGCTGGCAGGGAAGAAGCAGCAGCAACCCCCCCCCCCCCATTTCCTATTGTTTCATCCTTCGGCTTGCCATTTGTGCCTGCTCCAACACTGCCCTTCAAAC